>JAUKPP010281225.1:0-10655 GCA_032273245.1 Phyllaplysia taylori
CCCCCCCCCCCCCCCCCCCCCCCCCCCCCCCCCCCCTGATGATCTCTGAACCAATTGCGATCATTTAGGGCTAAAAATATTTGTCTCGCTCTCAACTGAAAAATTGAGCACCTGGGTCATAAGTTTTTGGGGATTGGGAGAAGTCCCAAATGTGGGTTCCAACAGTGGCAGTGGGCTTAGTGTCTAAGAAAAGTAAACTGGAAAGATCAACAGAGAGAAGGATACGGGTACAGTGGAGCACCGATAATCATTCCGCCGATAATTCAACTAATTCACTTATCCGACATAGCTGAACCGAATTTTTTCCTCTATTTTATGTCACCATAATTCGACAATTCGATGTTCCGACTCCGACATAGGTCAAGAGGGAACAAAACTTATAATCACATAGAAAAAATTGTTCAATAGTCCAACATAAATTTTTAGATTCTTGAGCAGGTACGACCGGTTACACTATTAGGGTCGCCACACAAAGAAGAAATGAAACCCCGAAAAACAGATGTAACGCTGGTTACATAGAATCCCATTCACCAACACGAGATGCGTACACAGAAGGTTCAAGAGCTTGTAAAATAGCTGATGATCAGTAGATATCTACCAATCTTGATCACTACCCTTGGACTCCTCATACCCACTGGCACATGCCCATAAGCAAACAAGAAAAGCCATCTACAACCTCATCATCCCCCCCCTCCCCCCCCCCCCCCTCCTATTCATCCCCTTCTCAACACTGAATAATCCTAACATTAAGAAGATTTATACAAAGATCAATCAGCTTTTGGTACTACATGTACATGTAGCCTACTAATGATTATGATGCTTTAATGTTAAAAAAGATGCACAAGAGGGCAACACTGAATGAAATCAAAGTGTTAAATCAAATAGAGTTATTTGGGGTTGACATATAGCAGATCCGAAAAATCCGACAAACTCAATAATCCAACACTTTTGTCGGGGACGGACGGTGTCGGATTAATGGCGCTCTACTGTACCATTATTATAAAAGAGACATAATTAAAATTATCCTGCACAACGAACGAGTATTTGCACTAGTTTCAAATAGCAATCTATTGAAACATTTCCCGTTAAATATACATCACAACCTCAAAACACAGTATAACATAATTTCAATGACAAATATGTCCTCATGAAATGAAGAAAAGTGAATAAATATAGAGGAATAGGTAAATTATCGGCAGGACACCTGCCTTCATCAGGCCCGTAAGATAATACAAATCAAAAAATGTTTTTAACATTTGAACTCAGGACCTCAGCATTTGTAGGTGGGCGGCTTACCGCTCAGCTACAGATGCCCCCAAAACCAATTAGAGGAGCATAAGTCTCTACTTGGTTCCCATGCAGGTGTATTTCTCAAATCACTTGCAAATGAGTCGTAAATCATATTTTGGCCATGTTGAGTTATGGCCCTGGTCATTTCAATTTTCCTGTACTCTTGTGAGACATGGACCTTTACGGCAGGGTTAGAGAGAAAGACACAAACTAAAGAAATGAGATGCTTTCGAAGACTTTTGGGCATCTTGTATACAGATCAAGTTACAAACGATGAAGTGAGGAACAGAATTAGGAATGCCATTGGGCAACTGTGAAAAAATGCAAGCTGAGAAGATGGTATGGCCACATAACAAGATCACCAACAACAGGACTACAAAGATAATCCTATAGGGCACTGTACAAGGGGGGAGAAGAAAAGGCTTGCAGGAAAAGAGATGGGAAGAAAACATAATGGAATGGACAGGTTTAAAGCTGTGTGAAGCCCTTTGAAAGGCTTGAAAGCAGAGAAGGATGGAGAAAAGTGGTTGCCCGATCATCCCTATTGCCCCAACGGTCATCAAGACTAAGGGATAAGTGAAATGAAGTGAGGTGAGTTGTTGGCATCACCAAAAAGCCTGTTTGTTTCTGTTTCAAAAGCTGAAAACGTTATCTCTTTAGTTCTGTTAGGTGCTGAGATACGATTTTTTAAAGTTGTCCAAACACAAATTCAGGTCAGAACAGACTTTATGCATGGACAATGTGATCTTGGCAGTTGCCACATACCAAACATCAGGGTAAATTTTAAGGCAGAAAATTATCAAGTTTCTCCATGTATCTACTATCAAAACATTCAGATCTGAAAATAGTTTCAGGAACTTCAATTTAAAAAATCTACTCCTAAACACCCAAACTGAATTTGGTGGGCTTTTTCTCCACTATAGAATCTCCGACTTACGACTCATTTGGACAGAACTCAAGACAAATTATCATCGCATCACTTGGCACATTTCTTACCTCTCCAGCGTGGCCTTAAGCCTGTCAACTGTTCGTGACAAGTTCTCAATCTCATTGTCCTTCTCCCGAATTTTACTCTTCATCTTGTCTATCGTCCGCTGCCATTTCTTCCCTTCCTCCCAGCGGATTGTGTCCTCAGTCTACAGGCAAACAAGGCAAATGAAAAATACACTAGTCACAGACAAGCCAACAAAGACACTGTAACAGACCAAAATTATATATTTTTTTAAAACACAAAAACTATTTTACAACAAGGCAATCCATAATCTGTATTTTCAGTTTCAAATAGTTTGGGCTTCTTTAAAGAATACAGCCAGGGATAACTTAGATTGAGTTTTCAATCTCATGATTTTTAAGACAGAGATGGACATATCTGGCTGTATTGCATTTATATAGCGCATTTCCCAGCTCCAAAGCAAGCTCTATAAGCTTTACAATCCTTACTACCCCAGCAACCTTCTCAACATTCAGAAACCTTCTCAACTTCCTCGGAAGCATACAGTGCAAGCTGCCATTTTACAAGCGCTAAAGGACTAACATATGGACAAGATCGTTCGCAGTTTATAGCCAGGTACCCATTCACATGTGGGTAAAGTGAGAAAGATTTGTGTTAAATGCCTTTCCCAAGGACACAGCATCGGGCCCGAGCTGGGATTCAAACCCGAAGCCTTCGGTTTACCAGTCCAGCAGCCAAACGACTAGACTACCGACCCCACAAACTACCAGAAACAATATACACTTTTTCACTTTGGTTTTTTATTTACAAGACGGGTGTAGACGATTGTTTCATGCTGATCAGCAATCGTTGCCGAGATTGCGCTAACAATCGAGGTAACCATTGCTAGTCAAAGTGAAACAATCGTCTACATCCGACTTGTTAATAAAAAACAAAGTGAAATAAGTGTATTGTAATCCGTGGAGACAGAAGTTTTCAGCGTTCACTATTTAGATAAAATTTTGTCGACACGCAAAGTTCCCTACTCTGTGTAGATCTACCAAACTCTCCATTGCTGACGCGCACCTTTCAAGTCGAATCGATTGTAGACCAAAGCCTTAAACCAAGATCACACTTATAATTTGACGACTTGTTCATTCGAAAAAGCTTAATTAGAGATTGGCACGGTCAAGTTCTAGACCCTTGCCATCGAGAATCGCGCTCGAAGCCTTCTTCTCTTTCGATCAACAGAACGCTTCTGTCGCCAAGCAAGGAAAGTGAAGCACTGATTGGCTTTAAGGGGACGCAGAATTCGCAAACATTTTAAAATCTAATTATCTTTTTTGGAAGGTTTTTGAAAGTAAGTTGCTTACTCTTTTTGTAACAAATCCTTATTTTAGTTAATAGTTTTAATTTAAGAAAAGTTTTTAACATGTTAAATTATAGATAATAACAATAATTATTATGTTTACCTTTATTCAAATATAAGGACGAACAATGTACAACAAGTCTGTACTTTTTTTAAACAGTTATTGTTAAAAGTTTGCTTCATGAGGCGTGCAACAATAAGCGATTGTTTCACGCTGACGTAACGCCAACTGACCAATGAGAATCGAGCAAATTATTATCAACTCGGTTCGATGAATACAATAAAATTTATTTGATGGGTTTATTTCTTTTATACTTTTTGGTTGTTTCTTATTGTTGTTGTTGTTGGGTTTTGTTTGTTTGTTCTTGTCTTTTTTTGTTGTTGTTGTTAGTTTATTTTTCTTCCTTTTTTTGTTTTGTTTTTGTAAATTGCTCGATCCTCATCCGAAAAGCGTCAAATAAGTTGAGAGATAATAGTATCCCAGTTTTTGCCAATAATCTCGCATTAATTTAAGATATTTCTTGTGCTGAAATCAACAGACGATGACAGACAACATGGCTCGATATCGCCGATTTGGGCAAGAAGATCACATTTTATGTTTTGTATTTCTCGATTGTTTCTTTCCTTATGCTTTGTAGTTCTCGATTTGTTTCTTTCTCTATATTTTGTAGTTCTCGATGGTTTCTTTATATATTTTGCATTTTTCGATTGTTTCTTGCTTTATATATTGTATTTTCGATTGTTTCTTTCTTTATGGTTTGTAGTTCTCTATTGTTTTTTTCTTTATGTTTTGTATTTCTCGATTGTTTCTTTTTTGTATTTTGTATTTCTCGATTGTTTCTTTCTTTATCTTTTGTATTTCTCCATTGTTTCTTTCTTTATGTTTTGTATTTCTCGATTGTTTCTTTCTGTATCTTTTGTATTTCTCCATTGTTTCTTTTTTATGTTTTGTATTTCTCGATTGTTTCTTTCTTTATCTTTTGTATTTCTCCATTGTTTCTTTCTTTATGTTTTGTAGTTCTTCATTGTTTCTTTATTTATGTTTGTATCTCTCGACTGTTTCTTTATATTTTGTATTTTTCGATGTTTTCTTTCTTTTTACTTTGTATTTCTCGATGGTTTCTTTCTTTATCTTTTGTATTTCTCGATTGTTTCTTTTTTATGTTTTGTATATCTCGATTGCGATTGTTTCTTTCTGTATCTTTTGTATTTCTCCATTGTTTCTTTTTTATGTTTTGTATTTCTCGATTGTTTCTTTCTTTATGTTTTGTATTTCTCGATTGTTTCTTTCTTTATGTTTTGTAGTTCTTCATTCTTTCTTTATTTATGTTTGTATCTCTCGACTGTTTCTTTATATTTTGTATTTCTCGATGTTTTCTTTCTTTTTACTTTGTATTTCTCGATGGTTTCTTTCTTTATATTTTGCATTTCTCCATTGTTTCTTTTTGGTTTTTTCGATTGCTTTTTTCTTCACATTGGGTATTTGTCGATTGTTTCTTTCTTTGTGTTTTGTAGTTCTTGATTGTTTCTTTCTTTATGTTTTATAATTCTCTATTTTTTCTTTTTTATGATTTGTATTTCTCGATTGTTTCTTTTTTTGCTTTTTTAATTCTAGATTGTTTCTTTCTTTACGTTTTGTATTTCTCGATTGTTTCTTTCTTAATATTTTATATTTGTCGATTGTTTCTTTCTTTACGTTTTGTATTTTTTAATTGTTTTTTTCTTTATAATAATATTGTATTTTTCGATTGTTTCTTTTTCTATGTTTTGTATTTTTCGATTGTTTCTTTTTTTCGATTGCTTTTTTCTTCACATTTGGTATTTCTCGATTGTTTCTTTCTTTATGTTTGTATTTCTTGATTGTTTCTTTCTTTTTGTTTTATAATCTTAGATTGTTTCTTTCTTTACGTTTTGTATTTCTCGATTGTTTCTTTCGTTATATCTTGTATTTCAGAAGTTCAGACAAGCCTGCGGAAAGAGATTATCAAGGACTTCGTTCGGTGCAGTCGCCAATGAAATATTTCATGCGGACGGAATCCAATTGTCCATGAAGCGTGTGACTTGATTTCTCAAACTCTGACGTTTGGAGTGTGGTGTTCTGTCGTTTCCCCGGAGTCGAATTGGCTCAAATCGATTTAAAGTCGGGGCAGACCAGCCTTCTCGGGAATGTTCGATCGGTCCTCAAACGTTCACACGTAACAGACAGGGGAGATAATCAGGTTGTGTCTTAGCTGTCCATTAGCCGGCTTTGAAGCCATTCACGACGCCGTTGGCCACTGGCAGACGTCAACACACCATTAAAACTCTTCACATTTCGCAAGTTAGTAGAGGCAAGGATTATGCTGCCGTGGATGTCTGTCAACAGTGTATTAAACTACCATTAGACGGAGCGTCCACTGACCTGTTTTGTCAGTTGCAGGCCAGGCTCAATGATATATACATATGAGCCTGGCCTGCAACTGACAAAACAGGTTAGTAGAGGCAAGGATTATGCTGCCGTGGTGGTCTGTCAACGGTGTATTAAACTACCATTAAGATGGGATGCTCCATGCAATAAAGACGTCGTTGATAGTTTTTCAAAAGGGTGAATATTGCAAGGGTTGTTGTCGGGGTATTCGCCTCTTTGCTAAACTGCTAAACAGTCAGCGACGTGTTTCGTTGCTGCTTTGTTGTTGGCATGAATAGCTCTTGTCCACAGCCCTTTCATCGCTCCTCGTCGCTTCTCGTCATGAAAAAATTGTACAGAGCGGAACAAAAGCTGCTAAGAAAAAAGTGTTTGACTTTCTGGTCCTCGCTCTTTAAGAAGCGTTGCAGAGCGTTGCGGAGCAGTGAAGAGCGGTGAGGAGCGGGACGGAGCGTCGTCCGTGCTCGTTCCATTACCTTGCTTCCAACAGTTTTGGCTTGGTTTGGTTACCAGTTTTACGCCCCCTGCAACACGGCAAGGTCATTTAAGAGACGCGCTACTTTGACCCTGCCTGATCGTCCTCGCTAGGGATCGAACTTGGGTCTTTTGCGTGACAGGTGAAAAGCCTAACCATTACACTACAGCGCAGGTTTAAAGTTTTGATTAGGGCTACAATTTTTTTAAGAGCGGTTTTTTTTCTTCCAAAACTTGGTATTTGCACTTTGTTGAAAATAGAGTTAACCCTACTAGAGGTATCTTTATCTTATTGACTTTGGCTCTCAAAGCTTATGGTGATGCAAAAACGAGTCCTATATTTTCAAATCTAGAAAAAAAAAATCTGATATATTATGGGGAAGCTTATCAGGGAAGAGAAAAGGCTGACCCTCTTATAAATTCCCTGAATGCAAATACGAAGTTTTGGAAAAACGCTCTTTATAATTTGACCGTTTATGTTTTTAGTTGGGCATTTGGTGTTTCTCTCAACTGCATGGATACCGGCTTAGGGTTAGGATCAGGGCTACAACTCTATGTTTTGAGAGGTTACTCGGTATTTCGTCTTCTGTTTTTCTTAAGGCTCTTTTCTTAGCGAGGTCACAAGCGTCTTAAGTCCAAATACGTTAGCTTGCTCATCAGCTAACAAGGAGCAAATTGGCTCCCAAAGTAGTCTTCTTGTTTAATTGTAAACAGTCGCGTATGGCGTAAGGGGGAATTTTTTGTTTGATTTGGTGTAGGTTGGTTGATTGATTTTGTTTTAACGCCTCTTGCAACACTGTAAGGTCAGATAAGAGGTCCGAATTTTACATTTCCGATATGACGGTGGTTGTAGCAAGAAAACTCCGAAAAAAATCTCTTAAGACTCTAGGGTCGGAGGGGCCGTCTCTTAAATGACCTTATGGTGTTGCAAGGGATGTAAAACTTGTCACAAACCAAACCGAACTGCAATCCCAGGATAGTAGTCACGTCTTGAATATTTTAAAGAAAGAGCGACCAGACCTCTCCCGGGAATAGCCAATTTACTTCACAGAAGGAACTCTTTGCGGATCCAGAGAGTCTATCTTTGAGAGGAGAAACGCCCGGTCGAAACAGTGCATTGCGAGCGTGGTCGCTGATCAGAATATAAGCGCGGACCACTATTCACGTATTTTATTTGTTATCCGCGCTTCGCTTTTATGACTCAAATACGCAAATGGTAACCCTTAGGGAAACTTGAGCCTGATTGCGTGCTTAAGTGAAAACCAAAACAAGAAGAGGCTAAAACAGCTGAGGCTGGCGCCTCTATAAATAACCCATTCCTGACTATTAGTATGACCCAAATTCCCGTTCAGAGGCTTCGTTTGTCCTCTCAAAATGTAGGCTCTCTGGCATGTCTGAAGAACTCAGCAATGGACTCCGGCCTTTAATTAAGGTTTCCGAGACAAACGTACCCACCATGGTGTGAAGTTGTTCCATTTTTTGTCCGCGCTGCAAGCCTTAGAATTTTCCTTCTTTTTTTTTAAATTACACAACAACAACAACAACAACAACAACAAAATAATTTTAAAAGATAACTTTTAATAGAATGGACGGTACCAATTGTTGACAGTGAGCATATTTCAATTAGTCTATGTATCCCCCCCCCCCCCCCCCCCACACACACACACACGCACACACAAACACACATCTTTTAAACCGGCGATTACCCGACCATCAATTATAGTCAGACCTGTCTAAGACGCCCACCTAACATCGAGAAAAAATTGGTCGTTTTTGACAGGTGGTCGTTTTGAACAGGGGTAATATAGAGAAGAAAAATCATAATTTGGGAGTCGATGGCAAGTGGTCTTTTGTGCAGGGAGTCGTCTTGAGCAGGTGGTCGCTTAAGCAGGATCAACTGTAGTTGGGCTTTTTTTGTTGGTTTTTTTTTATAATTGTCTTTGTTATGTAATCCAATCTTGTTTTGACCCTTCTTGTGAGTGAAAATGTGGGCACTCCCATATCCTCAGCAAATACCGGCGCTGTGGTGTAATGGTTAGGCTCTTAGCCTGTCATGCGGAGAACCGAGTTTAATCTTGAACGCGGACGATCTGGGATTTCTTCTGCTGAGATTTTCTCCCTCTCAGCCTGGGTTGGCCTTGGCACGTAGGTTCGAGGCAGCCCGTCTTCTCTTAAATGACCGTACAGTGTTGCAGCGGACATAAAACTGGTAACCAAAAGCAAAAATGTCCTGGGCAAGAATTAATATCATTATTCTTACACAACCTCCTGTTTGTTTCTTAGTTTGTTAGTTTGTTTGTTTATTTGTTTGGGGTTTTACGGCTCCATCAACGCTATGAGGTTATTTCGGCACCATCAACCTTCTGATGGGCAGACTAGGCTCTTCGTGCAGGCGAAGAATTGCCTTTTAAACTAACACTACATTGTGAGAATAAAAAAATGTTACGTGAAAAGATGAACTCTCAAAATTTAACTACAAGTGCGAGGAATCAGAAGTTTTCCAGACTAAAACTGTTTATAGCTTTTTAGTTGTATGGACAAGTGGTCTATATGAAGTCAGCTAAGAGGGGGCGTCCACTGACCTGTTTTGTCAGTTGCAGGCCAGCCTCATAGGTATATATCATAGATGAGCCTGGCCTGCAACTGACAAAACACGTCATTGGACGCTCCGCCTAAAGAAGTCAAAGATGTTGGTGCCTCTACAAACAACTAACTTAGAACTTTTAAACTCTCTAAATACATTACTCTAAACCAACAAGCCGAAGAAGCTGGTGCCTCTATAAATAAGGGCTAAAACAGCTAAACGTGCAGGCGGCTCTATAAACAATTAACTGTAATCTCTTAAACTCTATAAATCAATAACTCTAAGCTAACTATGTAAACCGGTGCTGTGGTGTAATGGTTAGGCTCTTCGCCTGTCACGTGGAAGACCTGAGTTCAATCCGGAGCAATGACGATCTGGAATTTTCTCTGTTGAGTTTTTGTCCCTCTCAGTCCCGGTTGACCCTGACAGGCAAGGTCGATGTAGCCCGTCTCTTAAATAACCTTACAAATGTTGCATGGGACGTAAAACAGATAACCAAGCCAAGCTATCTATAAAAAGTTTAGCGACATCTTCCCCTCTGACCGACTGTCTTGTAACCAGCGATGTGGTGTAATGGTTAGGCTCTTCGCCTGTCATACGGAAGACCCGAGTTCAATCCCCGATCGCGGACGATCTGGGTTTTTATCTGTTGAGATTTTGCCCCTCTCAGCCCGGGTTGACCCTGACAGGCAAGGTCGAAGTAGCCCGTCTCTTAAATAACCCTACAAATGTTGCATGGGACGTAAAACAGGTAACCAAACCAAGCTATCTATATAAAGTCTAGCGTTATCTTCCCCTCTGATGGACAGTCTCGTAACCGGCGCTGTGGTGTAATGGTTAGGCTCTTCGCCTTACATGCGGAAAGACCCTAGATCGATCCCCGATCGCGGACGATCTAGGGTTTTTTTCTGCTGGGATTTTTTCCCTCTCAGTCCGGGTTGGCCCTGACAAACAGGGTCGAAGTAGCCCGTCTCTTCATTAACCTTACGGTATTGCAGGGGACGTAAAACTGGTAACCAAACCAAACACTCTCGTGTCCACGCACATGCGACGGCGCGTCAGTTGACGGAAGGACCATTCACGCACTCACACGCACACGCGCGCGCATTCCCCGGCGACAGACTGGTATCTTTGCTCGGTAGATCTCACCCTCACTGCCCGCGCGCGCTCACCGTGTTGAGGATTTTCAGTCTGTGAGCGGAGAGGGCTCGTGAGTAGTTTGTCGTGACGAGTCGTGCGGATGAGCATAGTTCAAACTGACGTCTTCTCCGGTCTTGTTGAATTTCTTCGTGTGATGTCTTTGTGATAGCAAAAGTGTTTATTTTTTCAAGGTACGGTAGAATGTAGTGTCTTCATTCCTTTACTTTTATACTTCATTTTGTTTGTTATCTTCGTATTGTTGGGGTGTTTTTTTCGTTCTGTTGGTGTTTTTGTTTTGTTTTTCTCTTGTAGCTCTTTAACATTGCATCTTCTCGTTGCCGCCCTCCTCCTCCTCCTCCTCCTCCTCCTCTTCCTCCTCCTCCTCCTCATCATCATCATCATCATCATTATCATCACCATCATCATCATCATCATCATCATCATCATCATCATCATCATCATC
>JAUKPP010281236.1:0-10992 GCA_032273245.1 Phyllaplysia taylori
ACACACACACACACACACACACACACACACACACACACACACACACACACACACACACACACACACACACACCAAATAGACACAGAGATAGACATACATACACACACACACACACACACACACACACACACCAAATACACACAGAGATAGACATACATACACACACACACACATTCACAGACCAAGAGGCTAAAACACTCAAAGATGCTGGCGCCTCTATAAACAATTAACTTTGAACTAACTAACACACATTCAAATTCAAATTCAAAGCTGTCAGCTAAACTTGTACATAAAATGAAAAATAGAATGACGGATAAGATTAGAAAAACTAACGAATTCATTGAAACAAAACAGTCCAAGACATGACGCTTTAAAGGCGGAATCACCAGGGGAGACTATTCTGTAGAAACCTGATATCCTTTCTATTTAATGAGTTATTCCCCTTACATCAATGGTTATTTTCACACAAGACTTTGACAGGAGTATATTGTACATGCATGATGCACTTAGAGACTTCCTTAAATTCCAACAAGGCAGGATTTTTCTTATGGAGGTCTAGTTTTTACGTCTCTTGCAACATTGTAAGGTCTTTAAAGGCTACTTCGACCCTGTCAGTCAGGGCCAATCCTGGCTGAAAATGACGAATCCCAGCTGAAAAACGCAGACCGTCTGCAAGCGAGATTGAACTTATATCTTCACTATGGTAGGTAAAGAGCCTCAGCCCGGGTTGGCCCTGACAGGCAGGGTCGAAGTAGCCTGTCTCTTAAACTACCTTACAGTGTTGCAGGGGACACAAAACTGGTAACCAAACCACCACAGGCCCAGCTATGAGCTTGTGAGCATTCCACTTACTGTGACCTATGACCGCCGTTTATTAGTTTCTTACGGCACTATCAACACTAGAAGGTCATATCGATGCCAGGAGGTAGACTAGGAAAATAGACAGAGATGCTACAAGTTGGCATCCCTAAAGATTTGGTTTGGTTACGTTTTACGTCCCCTCCAACACTGTAAGGTCATTTAAGAGACGGGCTACTTCAAGCCTGCCTGTCAGGGCCAACCCTCACTGAGAGGGAAAAAAAACAGCAGAAAAAAAAACAGATCGTCCGCGACCAGGGACCAAACTGTGGTCTTCCGCATGACAGGCAAAAAGCCTAACCATTACACCACAGCGCCGGTCCGAACGATTTGAGAAAGGTTGTAACGCATCAAGATATAGCCTACAAACAATGGAAAAAGTCACTCAAGTCAACCAAAATACATTCGTTCTACATAAAGTAAATCTCATTGACTGTCTTCCATCCCACATAGAAAATGAACACATTTTGGTTGAGGTTTGTGACTTTTTCCATTGTTTGACTAGGAAAATAGTGGCAGTTAAACTTAAAGGAAAAAGACGATGGCGATGGATTGGACATACCCTTATGAAACCAGGCAACTGCATAACAAAGAAAGTGTTGGATTGGAATCCACAGGGTAAGAGATCAAGGGATAGGCCACGTGGAACCTGGAGAAGATTCAGAGAAAATGATGCACAGAGCAGTTGAAAGTCATGGAATGATGTTAAAAAGCTAGCCCAGGATAGGGAAAAGTGGAGAGTGTTTGTTTGTGGCCTATACCCTGGGCCAGGGTGAGAAAGGCAATGATGATGATGATGATGAAACTGAAAGGCGTAAAAGGAAAAGATCAGACCAGAGTACATCTCAACCATCCGCACTCTCTGCGACCACTGGAAAAATATCTAGAATGTTCGAATCGTATCAAGACTGAAAACACAAAGAATTTTATTGCATATTATTTTATTGTGTCTTCAGCACATGTAAACATTGAAAAAAAAAAAGCCAAGACATGATGTGGCCAGTATGTCTGAATCACTAAGTCATTCGGATAAAATAGCAGTAAAATAGAATGAAACACAAACAGCTCAAGTCTACGTTCTAACCATCATGGGCACAACACAAGTCTACCAGCCAGGAGAAAACAGTCGTGTCAGCAAACTTTTCTGGTATGAGTAAATATGCTCAAAGTTTTCTTGTCTGAGTAAATATGCCCAAACTTTTCTGGTATGAGTAAATATGCCCAAACTTTTCTGGTATGAGTAAATATGCCCAAACTTTTCTCATGTGAGTAAATATGCTCAAATTTTTGTCATATGAGTAAATATATTCAAAATTTTCTCATATGAGTAAACATGCTCAAACTTTTCTCATGTGAGTAAACATGTCAAAATTTTTCTCATATGAGTAAATAAATATGCCCAAACTTTTCTTATATGAGTAAACATGTCCATATTTTTCTCGTATGAGTAAATATACCCATACTTTTTTTTGTATGAGTCAATATGCCCCAATTTTTCTTGTATGAGTAAATATATTATCACTCTCATATAGGCATAAGAAACAAGATGATAGAAAGTTTGTTTGGAGAGATAGAATATTTTATAACAGTGCAGTTCTTTTCTGTGGTTATTGTAGATTCCTGTCCAGTCATACTATAGTAGTCTACAAATTTCCAGATGGTAATTCCATATTTGTGTGCTGTTCGAAGTATCTCTTTGATCTGGATTAAACATCTGACAGTAAGAAAAAAATCCTGTGTAAAGTCTAGAACTCTGATAGGCTTGTAAGCTGCATTCTCATTATCAAAGATGTAAGGAACAATTTTAGAGTCTGGGTTATAAAGTACTCCTACTCCTTTGGGATCGCAGAGATTTCTAGTATTTTTAATGCCAATGTCAATAGTTCAGTCCCTTACTCGTTATTTATGCTAGAAAATCCCAGGGTTATTTTTATTGCAGTACAATTTCTCAGGAGATCTGCCCCCTCTTTTCCAGAAATCCTGCAGTTGTTTCTATTTTTATTGAGTATGAGACTACCCTATTGTCATAGACTGAGACTGTCACCGTTTTGGTTTCATGTTTTGATTTGCTTCAAGGACATTAGTACGAGATTCCAAGCTTTTTTTTTTATTCTAACAATCCCACAAGGAACACACAATTATCTGTGGGTGACCATAAAACCGATTTAGTTCTTTATTCCAGATCTTAAAATGAATTTCCCTGCGGGGATGAATCAAGTCCCCTTTTCTTTCTTTCTTTGACAAGATTGTGGGTCATTCCCATCACACAATCAAGTCGACTTTTCTTTCTTTCTTTGACAAGATTGTGGGTCATTCCCATCACACAATCAAGTCGACTTTTCTTTCTTTCTTTGACAAGATTGTGGGTCATCCCCATCACACAACCATCATATGGTCACAAAGTTTTCTCCTGGCAAGCAGGGCCGATACACAATTTAATGAGTCACTGCAATGGACATTGGTGAGACAAAACCTTCAAGGACAAACAGCAATAATAAATACAGTGACAGGAAATCATTCAGTTCAGCAACCCGTTTCCCTGGTAGTGGAACATTTCACACATGTTAATACAAGCAATGATAAATCACTATAAGTTGAAGCTAAAGCTTATCTTCTCTAAATAAAAGTAAAAGTTTATATCTAAAGCAAAACACAGCCGTAATGAATTTGTCCATCGGACGATGTGCCAAATTCAGTGTTGGAATGCAGATCTGTGTAAATAGTCCACTAGTGTCTCGTGAACAGACTGTCATAATCCACCCCAATTCTTGCTAGTTGACGCCACAACGTACAAAATATATCAATAGTATGAAGCATCAAAAATATCTACTAACTGCAACTGAGGCTGAGAAAGGGGCATAACTTCTCACAAAAATCAGTTGCAACAGTTTGAGGTCAGAAATTCTATATCTAGACATATCTAAGAAAAAAAAAATACTAGGAAAAGATCTTAGTATTTTTTCGTCATCAGGATTTCACAAAAAACGAAGGACAAAAAATGGTCATCGCAGTACGTTGGTTTTGCTGGGAGAATGTGACATGCCAACATAAAACCTCTAAGTCAGATCTGCTCCGCTAAACTCACAACATGACACAGTAAGGGCTGAGGGAATCTATGCATCATACTATTGCATTGATAAGGGGCAAAATGTTTGTGATAGCAAGCTATAGAAGATAGACTTGAGAAGTCCAGGGAACAAAGACGTAGAGGTTGAGGTAAGGAGCTGGGAAGTAGATTGAGTGACAAAAACAGAAGTTTGGTGATGAAGGGAGGGGGGGGGGGGGTTACGGAATGGTGGAAACTTATAGACTTGGAATGGAATGTGAAACATAAATATTGGATGTCCAGAGCTCAAGGAAGTGAATCTGTGAAAATCAATAAAAGTGACGTGATTTACTGGAAGATGAGGAGAGAGAGAGGCCGGCGTGTGGCCTAGAGTATCGACAAAGTCCCCCAGCGAGAATCATTTACTTCAGCACAAAGAAACCAACTAAGCGCTAGTCTGTGACACAAGCAATATGGACTTCACAAAACTTCACACAATCTTCTAGGCTGAAAAGTTTCACAGCTGTGAGTAAAAGAATTTTAGTAAAATACAACCTTGTAGTGGTGAAATTTCACCTATAATAAAAGACGACATCACATTACAGGAGGCGTAAAAGTTAACCCTCTCACAATCAACTACAGAACACACAGAACTTTGTGGCACTAACTTAATCATGGAAAGCAATGCTAGAACTTTCTTTTTTTCACTAACAACTGAAAACAAGGTGGCAAGCAAGGCTAGATAGATGCAGGAACTACTCATACAATTTCATGACAATATTATTCTCCATGCAACTTTCGTGACCAATATTTTGTTTCATATGTGTGATACATTGATTTATGAGTTTCCCTGTAAGTGAAGTAATGTTATTTTAACACTTTATATAAGCGTAAATTTATATATATAAAAACAGCCAATATAGTCCCAAAAACCACCAGATTTTCAAAAATCTAATGGTACATAAAAAGATGATGAATAACTTACTGACAAACATTTAATGGAAAAAAACTCACGATGAACGGAAGATTTTAGTAGGGGCAAAAGTAGCAAAAATGTACAGTATTGATTAACTTAAATGTAAAAAAGCTACACAATGGCAGATCACAAGAATTCGGAATGTAATGCGAAAACCCTCATCACACAAGTGCAAGCGCTGCACACTGGAGAAATCCTCAGCGAAAATCCTTGATTCGAAATTTACTAAGCATTATCAGCCATGCCTACTATCAGATAGCTTTAAAATATTAAAGTCCGAAGCAGTCAGGATCTACTGAATTGTATCTAACTCCGCCAACAGAGAGCATTTCACGTTGAAGCTTTAGTTCAATCTATCAGGAAGAGCTGGGGTTTGATCCAGTTCACCTCGCAGCATCACATGGCAGAAAAATCTCACAGTGTTTCACTTTTCAGTTCAGTTTTGACAAAAGCAGCTTAAAAGCGCTGACATCTCTCTTGCACTGTACTAGCTATTCTCTCTTTCTGAAATACATCCTGTGTCTGCTAATACATTTGAACACAAAAATTAATGATTTGGGACTTAACTTTTTGGATAAAAGAGCACATCAGTTTGGCGAATCAACACCTTCAATAAAGTAGTTTATTCTCCAGTTTGTTACACTTACAAAAAGAAAATATGACGCTATATTGAGGGACTTGAGAATACACAATAATTACGGTACAAGCAAGAAGTCCTATTATGATAATTTGTAAAACAACCCTTGGACTTCATTTCTTACTCTACTAAAGTATATAGAAATATCACTTGACACTTTATACTGCTTTAGTATGTGCTATGTTATCATTAGATATCAGTGTACGACTATTAAGGAATATACCAGAGTGTAATATCACTATACTAAAATGTGAACATGAATTCGGAACTAATTTTCTGATTCCTTTCTGAATCCATGGACATCTTACCCTATTTCTGGTGTCATAAATAAAAACATGTCAAAATCACAATGTCACAAAAATCAAGGTAACCTTCATGATATGATCGATGTATGTATGTGTATGGCATAGCACACGGGTAAAAGGGAACACTTGCGCGTAATAAAGGGGTAAAAAGGAAATTAATTAAAAAGTTGCAATATATTACAGACAAAGCATACACTAGGCTTCACCAAGGATATGGCATGACAGAAATAATGAACTGTGAAGCTACACACCGAGTATTGAGAAAAAGTTACAAAATACAAATCAAGCTATACATAATATACAAAAGTAACACAAGCAGACAAGTAATGGATTCATGGCTGCGAGGTACACCTTCCTTTTCTTCCACTTGTTAACTCGTAAGTATTTCTATCTTTGGTTTACAAGTATGATCCATACCCTACGCTGAAAGAACTGAAGGAAATGAATTTTCTTATGACAATCTTTCAAATAAGTTGTGTTTTCAACCTCGAAAACACAAGTGGAGAAAAGAATAGAGATTCCACAGAGAAAGCCTGTATTACTTATCAGAGTAAGGATTGGAGAGAATAAAAGATGGATGAAGACAGGTGGTGAAATATTTCTAGTAACATATAAAGACTTAAAGAAGGATTGAAGGAAAGAAGTTTAGACAGACGTATAGAGTGCACGCCTAATCTTTACTGTATCAGATCAGTGTTCATTGTACATTATCCTATAGTGCACCAAGAAGATTCAAAATATCCTTTCATAGGTGTTTGCTTAGTTTTGTTTTCATGAGGTTCTCAACACCATAAGTTCATTCCGAGGTGGTGGTTTGGACTTTAACTTCCATCTCTGAAAACTCCGGGATCTGAGCTCAAAAGATAGAAAGGTCCTGGTGAACCTCCCAGGATTTGAACCAGAGAACCTCTGTGTCAGAGAAGCAGATGCTTGGACACACATAATCTGCTCAAAAGGTGTAAGCTATAAATAGAACACAAAATCACTTCTATGTTTAAAGAACACGTCTAGGATTATAAAGACTAGTTGATAATAATTCTAACAATTGCTTTGGTAAATGACGTAAGCCTCATGGGTTAATCCAAGACTTGGGCTAGCCTAGAGGCCGTCCACACCTTTCTCCTAACCTGTTCAAACCTCAAAACTCAAGGTAGAACTACACATGTGGCTATGAAAAACTAGTGGACTTTCTAGCCATATATTTTCCCTGAACTCAAAGTGACGTGGGTCACATAGGATGCTGTGTCTTTGATTTTTCATAGTCACATGGGACTTAAATTACCATACCGAAAAGTGGCTGATATTTTAGAAATTGGCACGTTAAAATTAGTCAAGTGCTCACAAATGGCATGATATAAGGGATATCTCATCCATTTAAGGTTAAAATGTCATAAAATGGGAGTCCTTGAAGGTGTTAAATATAGTTCTGAAAACTTTTTAATCAACTTGTGAAGTGAAGATGGTCTGCAAAACTGCCATGCAGCAATTCCATGTGATGATTTTGTCTAGAATTAGAATCAACAGGTTAAAACTAAGGTGTAGATTGACCCTCAGCCGTGCGACTAGAAAAAGGGAGACTTTGCCCCGTAATATCCAACAGCAATAATCATTAACATCATGCACTATATGCATCAACAACAGAAAACCACAAAACTGGCACCAGTGTGCAGTACACCCGACCTCAAAAGCACCGCTAGGTAGGAAAATAATGCCCAGAATATGACACATGTCGATCCAACCATTCACTGTGAGATAACCAAATCCACAACTTTGATGGAAACAAGAAAAAACCTCCCAATACCGTAAACAACTTTTTACACAAAAAGATAATTTATCTCATAACAAAACTGATGACTGACTTAGGAACAAAGTCCTGATACACAGGGTATGACCTTCACATAAATGTAGGAAGTGTGTACTTTTTCCAACAGATAGGACACAATATTGGAAGGTTTTGATCTATCATCCCTTGCAACTCTCTAAAGTAAACTCATTTCATCTATTTTTTGTTTGGGGGGGTATCTGCACTATTGTCACTGCAAGGTCATTCCAGCACCGGAGAGTCGACTCTGACAATAGCAACAAATAGAAAGATCCGTAAAAAAAATCCTGGTGAATCAAATGGGCCCTTCCTTGTCAATGCCAAATTTTCATTGCAGTTGGTAACAACACACTTCAGGCTAAATGAGGGAGGAACCGATGCGACAAATTTTCAAGAACTCCGAAGATAGAGCTAAAATTCTCACTGCTAGCACACAAACAAGACAGGAAAAGAGACTTGCAAAACTGCACTTATCTTCTCACAACTCATACTTCACCAGATAGTTTTATTGCACACTTAGTTTTGCTCAACCACTAAAAAATTCCACTTTTGATAGTACCATGTGAGACTTGGCCTACCGAACAACGTATATTTACATCAACTAACGCAGAAAGGCAAGGGCCATCTTCAGTTTCTCAAGATTCCAAGCATCTGTTTCCAGATGGACACATCTGTATAGAGCTGTTGATAATTCTAGTCAAAGAAATGTGCCGTGCATGGGCAAAAAATTTATCTTAACTTATCTAAGGTTTGAAGAAAAACATTTTCTTCTGTAGGCAAGGCGTTAATAGTTGGTGGGTTTTTTTGGCAACACTACAAATAAATTTTGCTATTGAGTGAGTTGTTAAATGTGCTTTGTTATCATAGTCACAAAAGAAAACTTTGGTTTTACGTAAGTAAATCTTAGATATAATATGATAATATAATATTGGCTTCCCCCTAGTAGTGTCTAAATCTAGAAACTGTGAATAAACACTTTTTGTTACACTTAAAACTCTGTTGCCAATAGTAATTTATCAATCCCACACAAAAAAAATGGTCGTATAATAAAAAAAAAAACTTTGGTCTTATGATTAAAAAAAACCGTTCAGCATATATGGTATTATTGGCTTCCCACTAGTAATATTTTAAGCTTAGACATGACGTCGACATATCAAGGACAATACAACAACCATTCACTGAACCAATGTTACAGAACTAAACTAATTCTCTTGTAAGCTAAATGGCAAAGAACTCACGTGAAAGAGTAGAAAAGAAGTTCACTGTCATCATCACATATCAGTATATAACAAAAACTGCACAGCAGTCACACAAGTAACTAAAGCATACGGAGGAGACGCAGGGGCTATAAGTTTTGTTTCCTCATTTCCTGTACCGTGAAGCACTTTTGCTGATCAGTGATGGCAACGCCAATACCAGAGGGAACCACATATAAGTTTTGATTATTGATTCACTTTGTGCTTCGAGTTTTCACCTGAGAGGAAAGGTACAGATAAAAAATGTTTGCATCAATGTAGTTCTTTAAAACTGATTTGTAAGTGATGGGCAATCACATAAAGATTTTGTTTGAAAAATGGCTAAAATAGCCAAAGAAGCTATCGCCTCTATAAACAACTAACTTTAAACTTGCTTGAAAAATACCCCAAAGGAGATTTCAATAGAACAAGTTGACAATCAGTTATCTGATTTGTGGTACAGTACAGACGATATTCAGGACTTTGAGGTAAAAAAAAAATCTCTACAAATTCATGGTTTTGATTTGACGAAATTTCTTGGTTGAATCAAACTCATCAAAAGTCACAATAAAAAGGTATAGTGCAATTATTTACAGCCGAGAGGAATACACACAATGTATACATACAAGTATACATAATCACAGATTTTTCTTTAAGTTTGGTTTTGCCTTGAGTGCAAAGAGTCAAGTCTCTTTGGCTGGTTCATTTTCTAAACATGTCTTCTTCTCCACACAAAGTCTTGTTACTCCCATATCTACATCCCTTAATTTTGTGTACGTTAAAAAACAAACAAAACCATAAAAAATTAAAAACAAACACAGAAGAAAGAAGAGAAGACTAAACACACTAAACAAAAAAGGTACTAACTTATTTTTAAAAACCCAGCAACTTTTCCCTAGAGAGCAGGCTTAGCCTGTCTTTTCTGTTTGATGAAATATGCTTTCCACAAAAACACTATAAAAACGGACAAATACAGAAAAAAAAAAGAAAGAAAAATCGCCATCCTGCACTAATCAATCATTACTTCCAAAGCAGAGAGAAGAGAGAGCAAGGGCTGATATAAAACCTTATCGCAGTTCACAAAACAAGAGCAGACGGTAAAGCATGACTTGAAGAAGAGTTGGGCACTGCATCAAGACAAGACAACAGACAACTGCTCTAAAATAAAACACATCTGTTGTTACTGGTCAGGTGTGATGAGAACGGGGCAAAAGCCATTAATTAATCCGTGTACGATGAAAAAACAACGAATAAACGTGAGACCATCATCAAGTACAAACCAAGAGAGATATGCTTGTGTGAATGTACAGGGCTACAAATATCGTCAACTACTATGAATACTTATGAATACATGATTGCACTGAAACGGTCAATAATCATACGTCCCACGGCTCGTCTTTGCATACGGCAAGACAAAAAAATCTCCCCTCCCTCCAATCCCTCAACAGAAGCCAATCCCAAAACCAACAAAACATTTCCCTTGCGGTTGTGCTTAAACAGTGATATCTTTCTAGAGATAAAAATGTTGCGAAATAACGAATCTTCCAGATCTAGAAAAGCTTCCTGTACAAAAAATGGCAAACGATAAAACGTTGGGTTTTTTTATCAAAGAAAAAATTAAGAACCATCCAAAAGTTTCCAAGCATGAAACTCTGAACTGCAGCGTCCAATTGTTCATTACAATGATGTATTGGTATAATTGATTTTGTCCATAATGACAATATAGTGCCAAATGAATGAATACATTTGTGTAAGAATAATACAAAGTTCAAAGGTCATCAACGGAATTTGCTGTGAGTGCCAACAGCTAAGCCCATCCTCAGCGAACACGAACACGCAGGCAGATCTGAAATTTCCCGTGGAGTGGCGTGAAAAAAATTTGTTTCCCTTCGCTGACACAAACGGCTTGACCTTGACAGCCCCTGACCTTGACCTACTTTGGAGAGGCGAGCTGGGTGACGGAGCCCCAGACACACTGGATGCTCTGCTTGATGCTGCTGCTTAGGCTCTGGGAGGCGAGACGGACAGATGGGTGGAGGATGGACAGATGGGCGGAGGATGGGGATGGGGGAGGTGAGGAGGGGATGGGGAAGGTGAGGAGGGGATGGGGGTG
>JAUKPP010281237.1:0-10655 GCA_032273245.1 Phyllaplysia taylori
TTATAACTAGTTAATTGAAAGTAGTTAACCCGGAAATCTAGTTAATGAAAATCCACGTCGATGCCCACCACTACTGAGAACTGTTTGGAAAAAGCTACGTCACACCATAATGTGCTCTCGGTCATTATTTTGTGACTGCCGTAAGAATAGTTTGGGGGCTATTCTTACGGCTGCCGTAAGAATAGCCACTGCGTAAAATAAAAGTGTAAACTGTGGACCGTGTGCCGTGTGGAGTGGGAAGTGTGAAGCTTTTTTGGTAGCTTTGGACGAAATAATTCTTCTGGGACCTAAAGTTCCAACGCTTCTGTCGGACTAAGCCGATCTAATTACCCTGCGTCACAGCACGGGTGATCTGAACATTACATTCTGCAGTGCCCCACAATAACTTTGAGATCATTATGGCTTCTTCTAAGACAAAGTCGGTTCTGTTTGTTTGTCTAGGTAAGCGGATGAGGAGGTTCATCATCATCGATGATGATGCCAAAAATGTTGGTTTTGATGGATAGATGATGATTGTTGATGACGGTGGCCTTGGATTTTATAGGCTTAGATCTAGATCTAGGTCTAGGTCTAATGTTACTGAGGAGTTCCTTAGCGGACCGCCAGCAACATCACCAAGTCGGCAAGTGCCACTTTGACTTGCCAGTCACCATCAACAATAAATCAGATCTCTAGAATCTAGAATGATTAGATGTGTGAGTATGTATGTATGTATGCGTGTCTGTGTGTGTATACATAATACGTATCTGTGTCAACTGTGTGTGTATAGGCCTACGTGTCTGTGGGTGAGTGAAGTGAGTGTTCGTGGGTGAGTGTGTGTGTCGGTATTGTAATTTTGTATTGCCAGCGTGTGCGCGCACGGTTCTAAGAGGGAGTGATGGAGAGAGAGAGAATGGAGGGTATATATATACGTGTCTGAGTATGCGTGTGTATGTGTGTGTGTTAAAGAGTGAGAGAGGGAGAGAGAGAGAGAAAGTATCAAGTTGAGACAGAAATTGTTACCCCAAATTTCCTGTAAAAAGGACAAATAGATTATCTTATCTTACCTTATAATCATCATCATCCTATATATTTTTGGAGTGAGGCAATTGAGCCAGAGCCTGTGGTGGGAGGGGGGGGGGGGAGTGAGATTGCAAAAAGGGATTAGGGTTAGACGGTTGTATAGGAATGGTTTAAAAAAAAAATAGGGGTAGGCGTAAAACCAAGAACATTGAAAAACGTTTTTAATATAGCGAAGTGAGTATCCACATCCCTGATGTAACAAAAATGGGGAAGATTGAAGAATACCGGACCACTCGTAAGGGGTGGGGAGGGGGGCTTTTGGGGAGCAGGGGAAGTGGTGGGGTTTAGGGGGGGGGGGGGGGTTCAATGATAAATAGATCTATCTGAGATTCTTCATTGAGAGAGATTAAAAACTAGGAAAAATCATCGAGGTCCGGTATTCTTCAATCTTACCCAAAAATGTTATTCTGAATCCACGAATTCATCAAGTCAACCTGCAACGTTATTCGTTTTATTCATTTTCTTCATCCGGTAAGGGTGATGACTCTTCTTGAAAATGTTATTGTTCATCAGGTGACATCCAGTTTCTCTGAAATCATTTGCCTCTCAATTTAGGCCCTTCACCCACCTTCTCTCTCTCCACTTGTCTGCCCCTTACTAGCGAACACGGACAAGCTCAGTTTTATTCAATCAAGTCTCCGTGCAACCTCTCTCTTCCAGCACCTCACACCCTCCACCTCCTGTCTTTCTTCCATTATATTGCTATTACGCGCATTCTGTCTCTTCTCTCTCTCTCATTCCAATGCACGCTGCACTAGGCTCGTGGTCCATGGTATCTGTATCGCGGCGCAGGGACGAGCACCGAATTACTCGCGAACGGCACTAGATCTAGATATAACATGCTCATTAGAAGGCTACAGCTTTAAAAAATTAAAAGTCTTGAGTGATGGGTCTAAGCAGTACAGAATAATGAGAGGCGATGGATTGAAAACCAGAGAAGGGTTTCTTTTCCTGGCAATATTTTTTAGAAATCCAGATTTTAGGAGAGAGATGACTATGGATATCTTACAAAGAAAACTTTTTTTTTTTTTTTAACTTAATGCTACAAGTATGAAGTGGGAATAGCCTGATAGAATTACCCCCGTTACAGGATGTGGATAATATATTTTGTATGCACATCCCAGAATGTGGATAATATTTTGTTATGCACACCAGGGCTGTGGATACTGCAGCCCAATGAAAAGCGTTCTCATTATATTAGCATGAATAATGTTTATATGTTTAAGTTTTATTTACTTTTATTCCAGGCAACATTTGCCGATCTACAATGGCAGAGGGTGTGTTTGAGCATCTTGTGGAAGAAAGAAGCTTGAAGGGTCAGGTAAGCAAGTATAGGGTTATGTGTAGAGCAGCCCTCTGGTGGATCATTTGAGTGTATCTGTGCTTAGCTCTCTCTGCTGTCTAGATCTATCAATCTATCTGTCTTTCCTATTTATCTGTCGCTCTCATTGTCTAGCTATCTATTTAACAGTCACTTCATGGGTGCAAGATTGCCGGCTGCAGCCGACCGGCCGGCAAAATCAACCCTCTGACCGGCACCTTGCTGAGATTGGAAAAAATATAGGTAAAAAAACTAAGAAAATAAATCTTGCAGGCAAATGAAAATTTGCCTTCCTGGGTTGCAGGCTTCTTGGAGGCTGTATGCTTGCACCCATGAGTCACTTCACTCTCTGTGTTATCAACAACTTTTATGTAAAGATATTGGTATGTCATTTATTGTTTATACGCATACACTATGCTATGAGAGAATGAATCTCATTTAATATGGGAACTAAAATTATCTACTTTCTCTTCTCACTCTCATTTACTAGCATTGCAAACAGGATACATTGTATTTTTTGCACACTCTTTTTACATTTTTAAATTTTTTTTTATATTTGATTCTTAACATGAAAATTCTCCATTTTGATATAAATGACAGACAGCACTGTACCTAAGTTGTTAGGGTTATGGGTTATTCCATATGTCACAGACAGACACTTTAGAGACTTGTAGCATGCTAGTGGTTTCACTTACAGCAAAGATATTTTACCTGGTGATGTCCCCCAGGGTAAGGTATCTACACATATAAAATTATAAGCACCATGGTCCAAGAAGTTTAAGTTACGGGCAAAAACCACCTCGTCACGAACAGACTCTGCGTGAACCTTGAGTTCAAGGTTGGGTTACTTGAGGTAGAAACTCTCTGAAACTAACAATCAGTGATGGCAAAGGTTAATACTCAGCCATCAAGTACTGGTTGAAGCTGTTTCCCTCTCAAAATGAATTCTCTGCACTCAAATGTTACTTAATGGGAGCCAATAAACTGAGCGTCACGAACAGACACGTAAAATGTCACGGACAGACACTTCTGAATTTGAGATGCATTTTATAACACGCTCTTGAAAACTTTTAATACATGATTTCTCATGTGTCGGCATGTAATCAGTGTCTAATGCCAAATTATGTTTCAAAGTGTCAATAATTTTGCATTTTTGCTCATTTTATTGAGTTTTAAGTGTATTTTTAGTGTAATCAAAGATAGGTAGGCCGAATGTGATATTTGCCTTTGATGGTGTAAGAAATTCTGTTTATTCAACAGAAACATAAAGGGAGATTATTTGTAAACTTTACATAGAAACAACTGCACCGTTACCCCGAATTTCTGCATCAGAGGAATGTGAAAAAATCATGAAAAGGTAGTTTTTTATGTGATGCACCCTGTTTCAAGTAAGTGGGGTGGGATCAAGAAGTTACCTTTTTAACAAACAGAAATGCTCAGTCTGAGAAGCCAAAACAGCGAAGGATCAAAAGTGGCTTCCTATTACTCCTAACTTGTTTACTGCTAACTCAACTTTCAGTACTAACAGTTTCACGGACAGACACCGCATTGTCAGTGGTTTAGAGTACCCTGAAGGCAAAACACTCCGGCATTTCGTTAGGCTCTGTGCACTTTTTTTATGTTGAGTACATAGATTGAGGAATATAATAACAAAAAATTATTATTCTAGTGACATTATTTAGCCCATTCTCGGTGAAATGGGATCAATGAGGCTTTTTTCAATATATTTTTTTTAACAATTACTTTCCGAATGATGCACAAATTGCAAGTGCATGGGCCACCAAACACATTGATATTGTGGCATATGACCTTTCACCGATTTCTGTAAGAGAAATGAATGAGGATTTGGCTGTAAGTGCATTTTTAATATTACACTCTGAGGTTGACATTCATGCCGAATTGCCCTTTTTTCAAGAAAGAAACTGGCCGTTTTAATTTGCCATTGAATTGCTAATGCTTTCCTTGAAGTTGAGAAGTTTCTGAATGATTTTGGTAATAGGTTGTGTAAAGCGCCTAGCGCCAGCTTTGGATATGCCCTATATGAATGCAATCCATGATCATAATTTTTATTGTGATTATTCTGTTTGTTTTTACAGTGGAAGATTGACAGTGCCGGCACGGGTGATTGGCACATCGGATGTCCGCCCGACTCGAGGACCATGAAAGTCCTGGAGAAAAATGGAATTTGCAGTTACAAACACTCTGGAAGACTGGTATAGTGTTTATCTGTTGCTGCTAGAAGCTATTCAGATTAGACTAGAATTTGGCGGATTTATGGTTTTTTGGTCACCAATTTTACATCCCCTGCAACACTGTGAGGTCATTTAAGAGATGGGTTACTTCAACACTGCCTATCACTCCAATTCAGGCTGAGAGCGAAAATATCCTACCAGAAAAAATCACAGATCGTCCCCGACCAGGATCGAACTCGGGTCTTCTTACACCATAAGGCCGACATTTATGATTTGATCAGTTAGTTGTACACTGCATAATGAAAAGTTACATTGTCTTATATTGTATAATCAAACTCCCCGAGAAAAACACTCACTTTTTAGAAGCAAAGTGGTTGTCTTGGGCCTATCAGATCAATAGGAAGGGATAAATTTCTTCTTTCTTTTTTTAAGTTTCCAAGTGGTTGGTTGCAGTTTTATGACTGCAGTAAGGCGCACTGGTACATTTTTGGGGTATGTTGGATGGTATTTTTTATTTTGTTTTTGGAGAGATGAAAGAGAGGTTTGACTTGAGTTTTTTTTTTTTCATTTTTTTTTTCCTTTAACATGGTCTGAGTTTCCAACTCGAGTCAATTATATTTAGCTTTCCACATTTCTTCTGTCGAAGCTACTTACACATGTTTTGTGACGCAAGCAATCATGCACATCTGTGATGTTATACGCACGTTACACTTTGTGTGCCGGTTGGCAAAGGGTTGAGCCTGTACCCTACAAATTTTGTTTGTGTCGTTTCATTAAAGGAATTTTGATTTAACAGCCTTGGAGGCATTACTTTTCAGCCGGCCCTCAAACTTTTCATCAATAGCAAGACATCACTTTAGTTTTGTTGTTTGCACTTTACTTCTATTTTGACACGCTTCTTTTATAATTTTTTTTTTTAGATTACTACGAAAGACTTCACAAGCTTTGACTACATTTTCGGAATGGACAATGAAAATATATCGTAAGTATCATACTTCGTTTCTGGTAGTTCCTAACTAACCAACCTTGAAGACACTGAATTGAAATTGTTTTTATACCACTAACTTGTTTTTATAAGCTAAGGTAATAAAGGGGCCCAAATCTTTTATATGATGTGCTGCAATTGGTTATTTGTTTCATTTTTTATATTACAGTAGTGGAAAAATGGCAGCCCCATTGGCCCTGTGTTTGAAACAATGTGCTGTGCTTGAGTACCTTTCAGTAGAAGAAAGAAGTCTACACAACTCTCACCATACACAGTTTTCATGGAACAAAAGGAGAGGAACCTTCTGCTGAAAGGAAATCCATCACGGCACGTTATTTCAAACACAGGCTCAATGAGTTTGCCAACTTTCTTCTGACAGAGTTACTTACTCATGTTTTGTGACGCAAGGAATTATGTGCATTGATGACATTATATGCACATCATAATTTGTGTAGCAATAGGCAAAGGGTTTGAGTCTCTACCTTGTAAATTTTATGCTGTTTCATCTACAGGTTTTGACTTTACGGCTTTGGAGGCATTACTTTTCAACCGGCCTTCGAAATAGTCAAGTTGAAGTGTTTTCCTGAGTATTTCTAAATTGTTTGATTTTATTTTTTTCCCCCAGTGACATTAAGGAACTAGCCCCTAGGAACAGCACAGCCAAAGTGTTGCTGCTCGGTTCTTTTGACCCACAGAAGGAACTGATTATCCAGGATCCTTACTTCACACACGTAAGTCACTTTCGACCAAAACATCAAATGAGCTGCTGCCTGTATACATAAGTAACTTCTAACTGTTACTTCTGTATGTCACTTTCACAGAGAATGCATCTTATATTAAGTGGCATCTGTGGTTTAATGGCGTGGCTCTTTGCCTATCATGCGGAAAATCTGAATTCGATCCCACATTGGAACGATCTGCAATTTTCTGCTGGAATTTGTCCCTCTCAGCCCGGGTTGACGTCTACGGGCATGGTTGAAGTAGCTCATCTCTCTAATGACCTTGCAGTGTTTCAAGGAATGTAAAGCTGGTAACCAAACAACTCCAAAAGCATGACTGGAGCTGTGGTGTAATGGCTAGGCTCTTAGCCCATCATGCAGAATTCCTGAATTCAATCCCATGTGGGGATGATCTGCATTTTTTTTTACTGGAAGTTTTTCCCTCTCAGCCTGGGTTGGCCCTAACAACAGACAGGGTAGAAGTAGCCTATCTCTCCAATGACCTTACAGTGTTGCAGGGGACGTAAAACTGGTAACAAAAAACAAAAAAAATCCCCAAATGCATGATCTGTTTCCTCCCCCAGCATGCCCAGGAGCATTATATCGGAATTTTGGGGCAATTTTCAGAACAAAGTTTTAGGTCCTCTTTTTTTCTTTACTGTCTAAAAATCTGTAACTGCTAATAACTTAGTCATCCAGGATTACTGCCTATCAACCAGGGGCCTGGGGATCGACAACCGCCAGGTTAGTTTTACTCTTGAGAGAGTGGAAGGGGGGAGAGAGGGATATTGGAGCAGAGAGAAGGTAGCAATATTTGATACACGATAGACACAGACAGATCGACGGAAAGAGAAATGAGAAACAGAACGGGTGTGTACTAGAGAGAAAGGGAGTGGGTTAGAGAGATAGAGGGGGAGGGAGGGGGGTGGGGGTGAAAAGGAAATCAAAGTGGAAAGACAGAGCAGAGAAGCTATACTTAGGAGAGATTCCCGCCTGCCATTCAGTGGGCCGAGGGGATATAGAGAGAACTGAAGAGTAGAGAAGATTGATAGAGACACAGAGAATGATTGAGAAAAGTATGGTATACCAGAGAGAACGATTCCTTTATAATAGAGATATAAATCTCGTTCATTGAACAGGGATCTGCACTAGCTTAGCGAATGGGAGAATATACAGGGTGTTGTTGTTTTTATTGATCGATTCTAAACTGAAATAACTCAAAGATGGTAAGAGATAGAAACATTTTGTTTTCTAGCGATTAATCCTCATCCATTTAAGTTTTTTCTGGTACCAAAATCAACCGAATCCAAGAACCCTTTATGTGCACAGCGCCAGTTTGCGCAAACAGATCCAGTTTTTCATCGCGCAGAAATGACGCTAACATTGCCTTTACAAGTGCATCTTGTGCGTTTACAAGGCAGATCGCGCGCTTGCAGCTCTTAGAAAATTCTAACTGGGCACAGAAAGAAAAACACAATCCAGAACTTAGTCAGAAGTTGGTAAAAGAATTTGGTAGAAACTGGTAGTATTAACTGTTATGACAACAAAGATAGTAAGAGCTGGATTTGCGATGTGCATGGTGCCCGATCAATGAAAAAGACGATTTCGTTAACTTGATACCACCAGAGACATCCATCGCTTTCTAACATCAAACTATAAAACACAAAATTCTTTTTCGTGAAATATGAAGCCACAGCTTGGTGAACATTATTCCTTTTTTAAAAACAGTTTTAACTATCTTATTATTTCCTCTCGATGTTTTCTAGCAGTCCTTCTCTTTGGGTTAACAGTGCGCTCTTTTGACGCCATGGTCTAAAATTGGCCTTGTTCCATTAACTCCTTTCTCAAATGCCATTTCTATCAATATAATCTTTAGAAAGTATCCCAGACAAAACTTATATGGCCAGAGAATGGTATGCAGAAAACCGTCTACTTTTATCTCTTACCGTTTTAGAGATTATTTCAATTTAGAATTGATCAATATAAAAAAAAAGACCTGTAGATTTTCTTCTACTTCTTCTTCCTCGTAGCTCTTCGTCTAGTTGGCAACATTCAACGTCTTCACAAACAAGGTTGTTCTCCGGAGGTCTCCCAGGTTTCTACACATTTTTTGGCATCACATATTATTGATGTTCTTCCTTTTCTTTTTCTCTCCAGAGTCGGAACAAGAATGCTTTCAATGAAGTGTACGACCAGTGCCTCAGATGTTGCACAGCATTTTTAGATTCTGTCTCTGGAAGCTGATTAGTGAAGGGGAACTTTTAATCTTTAGCTTACTATCATTTGCTAATATAATTGTAATTGATTTACAAATAGTCATTAAGAGAGTATACATTTGTGACTGACGGGCTTTAGATTTTGATATGTTTTACTGTGAACTTTTTGTGATCGAGATGTACAACTAGAGATAAACAGATGCATTAGTGCAGTTTGTCTGACTTGGTTTTGTTTGTTTATATAAAAATTTGTACATAACAAATGAAATGGAGTGCTATCTGTATGAAAAATCAGTCATTGATTAAATCGTTTTCAAAGGGTTCATGTTGACATACCATGATGTTGCTATTATTTTTATTATCATGATGATTGTTGTTGTTGTTGTTGTTGTTGATCGGGGACTTTTTGTGTTGTACACCCTTCAAGCAGTCTTTACGACTTACAGAGCCATGGCAGTCTTGCTCTGTACCCCAAGAGTGGAGAGCACTGCCACTAGACTATTAAAACGTCATTTGGACATGATACATGATAGTTGTAACTATTGACTCAGAGACAGAACCGTGCGCGTGTGTCACTTCAGTTTGATAAGAATGTCATTACTGTAGTTCTCTGCCATGTGATGCTCGCTGGCAGCTGATGCCATGTGTTCATATAATGTACCAGCTCCTCTCAGTTCCTTTAGTCAAGGTCTCTTTCTTTTTCTCCAGAATTGTTTCCTTCTCTTTGTTAAAATCAGTTTAAATTAAATGCTCAGGAAGTTTTATTTCTCGCTTCCTACTATATATTTCCTTTATGTTTCTAGAACACTAAAGCCATCTTTGGTGGGCTGTTTCAATGTGTATTAATTATACATTTGTACTTCTTTGTGGGTTGGGTTTTTTCATTCTGATCTGCATAAAATTACGTATTCTTTACATTTTTTGTAAAGTAGTTTATAAATTTTATAATCATTTAAACATTTTGAGAAGAAATGGCCTACTTGCAGTGTCAGAAACTTGTAATGTACATGTATGTACTTGTGAATGATGTTGATTAGGGAATAAAGAAAAGAAAGAAGAAAGAGAGAAAAGTCGACTTCATTCATCCCTGGTGGGAAATTCCTTTTATTATGGTGCACAAGCACATTCTTATTCATACAGCAACAATACATTCATTGTACATGTAATGATATGGACATAACACCGTCATTCATACAATTCTGCATTCCTGTACACCATGCCGGACGCCACAATGCAGCACCCAAGGATTTGTTGTTGTTGTTCTTGATCGAGGACTTATATGGGTTTTTCACCCGTGAAGTAGTCTTAAAGACCTACAGAGTTATGACAGTCTAGCTCTGTACCCCGGGAGTGAAGAGCCTTAAAATTGGCCCCTTAATACTGTGAAAGTGCTATGCAGTCTCAAGACCTCTCCGGACCAGATGACTGCTATGTGCAATGCAGCCACTGAGAAATTTACTGCCACTATCGATACAGCACTTGGACATGATGGTTGCAGCCATTAACTCAAAGACAGAACAATGTGTATGTCACATCATATTAATGTTACCCTGGTGCAGTAACTTCTGTGAAATAATTCACAAAGTATACCACGGTGGGCTGAAGCACCCAAGGAGAGCTGAATGACAGTAGCCTAATAGAAAAGTAAAAATATTAAACTATACTCACAGTTATACAATTTATTTATTACAATATAAATTAATACATGTATTACTACTATCCCCAGCAGACTCAATAGCATTGAGAAAATATACTCATTAAGAACAGGCATTTTCATGTGCACTGTATTTGAACATGCTGAACTGGCGCATTGGTGTAATGGTTAGGCTCTTCACCTGCCATGCGGAGGACCTGAGTTCGATCCCAGTTGCAGATGGTGTTTTTTTCTGTTTTTTTATTACCTCTCAGCCCGTGTCGATTAAATGACCTTACAGTGTTGCAGGGGACGTAAAATTGATAACCAAACCAAACCAAATCAAATATGCTGACAAGATCTTTCACTGTACATAGCCGGGTAACCATCAACATTTGGGTTTGGTGAGGAAAATTTGCGGAAAATGCCTTTCCGAAAGACACAATGTAGGGTTTGGTTTGGTTACCAGTTTTACGTCCCCTGCAACACTGTAAGGTAATTTAAGAGACGGGCTACTTCGACCCTGC
>JAUKPP010281248.1:0-10654 GCA_032273245.1 Phyllaplysia taylori
GTTACATGGGGTCGAACTATGGCAGATCCGATAATCCGACACTTTTGCCGGGGACGGACTGTGTCGGATTAACGGCGGTCTACTGTAATATGAGCTTTATTTTTAGTGAAATGCTACTGACGTGTGTAATGGAATGTGTTGTCTAGAGTTGGAACACAATTCATCTATGCTCTGCTTTTCCTACGGTGTATTATATCTGTCAGGCGCTTTCACAACTCTGCCACTTCTACGTGTAGTTGTGTAGTGCTTTGTGGTATTGTGCGGTGCGTTTGTGGCTGATGACGATTGGTTTTGTTTGGTTACCAGTTTTACGTCCCCTGCAACACTGTAAGGTTGGGAGATGCTCGCTCAACGATGGGATCGAAGCCCTGTAAGTGGCGAGTCGAGCCATTATGCCATGTGGCTGACGCCGGTGGGCGGTTCCGAGAAGGCATGGGCTGAACATTTTTATCTCGATTGATTAGCATGATTGAGTAGCCTCATTAGCACTGGGCTGTGCTCCGCTAACCTATATGTATTTGATACCGTATAATTGTTTCCCCCTCCGTTTACTCTCTGTTCTACCATTCCTCGAGCAGCGCTCCCCCGCCCAATCGCAATTAAGCCGAACGACGGGTCAATCATAAAACAAGGGTGGTTTGTACCCACTATTCCTTCATCGGCGTCAACGGTATAATGGTGGGCTCTTCGACTATCAAATGGAAGACCCGAGTTCGATTCCACGTGCGGGCAATTTCGTTTTTCTGCTGGGATTCGTCTATCTCAGCCCAGGTAGTCTCTTAAATGGCCTTACAGTGTTGTTAGGGATGTAAAACTGATAACCAAACATCGGCGTCTGTGGTGTCATATTGGGCCTGACAAGCAAGATCGAAGCAGCCCATCTTTTAATTGGCCTTGGAAGATTACAAGGGGCGCACAAAACTCTACCCTTGTTTCACTTTTTGGGGTTCACCCTCGAACGACGAATTTATTGCCTCGTGGTCCTTCGAACGACGAAGTTGCCGCTTCCTTCGAACGACGAACTTTTTTAGTCAATACTCTACTCATAATACTTGAATCGGCAATTCTTTGCTCAGATACAAATTCTTACATTGCCGTGGCACATTAAAGGCAATTTTCTGATTTCTAAATCATTCTATGTCTTGATTCATGCTTTAGTTTTACCCCTAGAAACAAAGTTCATCTTAATTTTCTAATAATATTGGCTGTATGTTGTCAAAACTTCGTTGTTTCTCGACGGGGGCTTGCTAATTGATTTTTCCATGTATGTTATGTATTTGTACATGTTTTGGAACCAATTCGAGTAGGGACAGCTAAACTTAATATTAAAATTAAGTGAACACGTTAAGTTTGCCTCAATTCTCTTCTCCTTTAAATCAATCGGTATCGAGCGAATAGTTTACGGGCATTTTGATTACTTATGACTTCCTCGTTCGAAGGATTCAGAACATCGAGGATCAAAGGGAAGTTGAAAAATGGGTTCGTCGTTCGAGGGTGCTCCCACTTTTTCTTACACCGGTGCATATTAGTTATACAGTGGCAAGACTTTTTCTTTTACAGAATACTTACGCTCTTCTTTGTTGTATCGTCATCTCTCCTTTGTACCCCCAGACCCGTGCGTTCTCTTTTCTTCATTTCTGGTATGATTTATCATCAAGAATCTGCTTCTCATTAACGCAGCAACGTGCACTCGATACGTAGCTTTCTTCAAGTCGTATTTAGTGACTATTATTATTGGTTTGTTCTAATGTGATTATCATTAGTTGACCCTTCAGTTCGCTATGACAGAACTTGACCAAGGCAATCGCAATTGGAAAACATGTTTTTTAACCCGTTTTGTACCACACAAGAGATCCCGCCAACTACCCACTCGTCTGAAATCGGACTATAACAAAAAAGAAAAAATATTCCGAAAAAAGACTCCACCCTCCCACAAACAAAACATAATACTAATACATTTATGCATTGCCATCTCCATTATCATGGTAGATAATAATATGTAGTTTTTTTTCGTTACAGAGGATTGAAAAAAAAGCCATGGCATTCTTCACTGAGAGAGTGGTGCAATCAAGAATTTCTCACTTTATTGCTCCGTGCCCAGCCGACGGCCTGCATCAACGAGTTCACTGATCCGATGTAAAGTGCTCATTAATGTTTCATGTTGTTTCTCGGCGTCTTCTCGCTTTCTCGGCCAGGTCTTTTCACGTTCATGAGAAAGTGACTTTCTTCTGTTCTTCTTTTTCTAGTTTTAAAGAGAGGTGATGTTGTATGCGAGTGCATGAAAATGAAAGGAAGAGGGAGTGATATGAAAAGAGAGGGGAGGAGAGTTTCAATTTCAGTTGTTTAAGATTCATGACTTGGGTTTCTCTTGTACGAGTCAAATCCAGACTCGTTTCATTTGCCGTGTTCGTAATTTTCTCTCTCTCCCCCCCCCCCCCCCCCCCCCCCACACACACACACACACAGACTCACGAAAGGTTCTGATTTCTGCTTTGGGATGGTCGATCAGTTTCGTCTGGTCTTGAAAATTGCTGCTTTTATACCTCTTCTTTTACCTTCTGCACTCTTTCTAGTGCCATTCCTGCGATCACGAGTGGATGACGCTTGTCGTCAATCGGTAAAGTGCCTACATCGGAGTGAGGTGCTTCCGAGTTTGAATCCTGGATGACTCACCTGTTTTTGGTGTTTTTTCTTCTTTAACCTCTTATCGTCATCCTATCGGAAATCGACATAGAATCGGTTATCCCGCAGTGCTCAAGGGATATAACACGAAAAACCAACGATAATACATGTATTTAATTTTCTGTGTTTGTGATGCGTGACAAGATTTTGTTCCCACTTTTCTTCTCTTCTCTTTCTCTCTATCTCTTCCTCCGCCTCTATCAAAGTGGTTTCCCCCACCCTCTCCCCTTCTCTCTCTCTCTCTCTCTCTCTCTCTCTCTCTCTCTCTCTCTCTCTCTCTCTCTCTCTCTCATCTTTCTAGTCCATCCCCCTTTCCTTTTTGCAGTATAGAGCTTTGAGGTATAAAATTTTGGTCTTCCCTGTCTATTTTTTCCCCTCTTACTCACCGCCAAACACAGAAACTGGGGGCTCAGACGAGAGCATCTTGGAGTTACGGAATTCGCCACCGATCTATACCGATTATGACAAAATCATAAGATTAAACAAAAGAACAGTTAGTTGAATTTCCGCTTTGTGTGCATTGTAGGAATGAACATGTATATTATGTTTTAAAAGTGATACGTAAATACTTGTATTTTCTTGCTTTGGTTGTGTTGGTCACGGTCATGGATTTTTGTACCGTGCTTTCGCGCGTTGATGTGCGGGGCCCCCACCAGGGGAATCAAAGATTAGCACCCTCTTCTCTGGTGCATAGCATGATACCGTGCAAGGCGGCAAAACTGAAGCCACTCTTCTCAGTTTAAAACAATAAGAGTACCCATCGAAAACGGAACATGGTTGCCTGTATGGCGTGGTGACCCTGCAGTGCACTTGTGAAAAAATAAGCCACTGCAGGATAAATAGGCCGGGTGCGTAAAATTCAGTCATTATCACTTACCCCTTTGTTCTAGCAAGGGATCGCAGAAGTATCATGCTTTAAATGGAGATAAGAAACATATAATATGGCGAACAGGGAAGTCACGTCACAATTATTGAAATACATGATTCAGAGATAATATATGAACGTTTATTTACCAAAGCTCGATACGCTATACTACTACATTTACTACTCATTGTTATCATTACCAAGAGTATTCGATTGCAATTGCAATTGGAGGCGAATTCCATTCTGTTGGCGTATCGCCGGTCAAACTAAAACCACATGAGTTGGAGGGCCGAGGAGCGTTCACCTCTCGGTGCTAACAAGCGCTCAGATCCTCCCATCACTTGCGGCACCGGCCTCATCATCATCCTCATCCCCATCACCATCATCCTCCTATCGATCTATCGGAGTGGAGGGCACGGATAGAATTATTGCTCCCAGTGCCCGGGACAGCATCCCACCCACCACCACCACCACCGCCGCCATTATGGGCCACCCACCACCACGGGGCACTCGCGCGCTTGTTATGGTTGCTATTGTCATCTTCTCTTTTTTCCCCTCTCTATTATGCACGCGCTCGTTCTCTTTCTATCCCTCTTCCACCCACACACTGTTTCTTTTTTCACTTACTCTCTTTTTCCTCCACTGTCTTGCTATCTCTCTGTTTCATTCACTTTCATCCTCTTACTCTCTGGCAATCTCTCTTTTTCATCCACTTTCTTTCTTACTCTCTTGCTATCCCTCTTTTTCTTTTACTCTTTCTCTGTCTATCTGTCACTCTCTCACACAGACACTATCATTTTCTCTCTGACCTGGTCTCCTCTTTTCAACTCTTTTGTCTTACTTTTGTCCTGACCTGCTTCATGCCATTGAAATACCCTAACATTTTACATGATGTATTGGTAGTGCTGTATAACTCTGAAAAAATCTCTCTCTTTCTCCCTCTCCCTCTTCCACGCACTCTCTTTATATCTCCTCCTCTCTCTCATAAATTAAACTACGTACACTCTCTCTATCTCCTTTCCTCTCTTTCTTCACCCAGTCTCATCCCCAGATTTCCACGTAATTACTTTGGAGGTTCTCAACGATCTCCCTTATTCCCCGCAGCCTTAGTCCCTATTTGCCAAGATAACGCAACAATAATGAAGTAATAATGATGGCTGAACAGACTCAAAATAAAGAAAAAGAGCAGAAGAAAAAACTCTGTCTTCCTTCTCCACAGAACCCCAGGGGCAAAGAATCGTGATGTAGAATGCAAACTCTCTTCCCCCCCCCCCCCCTCTTTGAAATTGCACTACGGTTTTAAGTGATAGAATTATCTATCTATCTATCTGTCTGTCTGTCTGTCTATCTATTTACATGTATCTATCTGGCATCCACCAATCCGCTTATCTATCTATCTATCTATCTATCTATCTATCTATCTATCTTATCTGTCTGTCTATCTATTTACATGTATCTATCTAGCATCCACCAATCCGCCTATCTATCTATCTATCTATCTATCTATCTATCTATCTACCTATCGTCCACCAATCCGCCTATCTATCTTAATCTATCTATCTATCTTTACCGGCGTTTGTGGTGTAAATAGTGTAATGGTTAGGCTCTTCGCCTATCATGAGGACGAACATCTGCGTCTTTCTGTTGGGATTTGTTCCTTTCAGCTCGGCTTGGACCTACTCATGTGCAAAAATATCTTGACATTTTGTTTTCAGTCTGTATCTTTGTTTTTTGCTCCAACGAATGTACACGGATTGCAATCAAATTTGGCAGACGTGTAGCCGGATGATTTTTCTTTCTCAAAATAAGGTTTGCGATGTAGCTCACACGGAAAGCAAAGATACAGGTTGAAAGAAAGTGTCAAGTTACTTTTGCACATGAGTATATATGACCTCACTGTATTGCAAGGCCCGTTTAACTAATATAATAAAACCAAACTGTCTGTCTGTCTATCTGTCTGCCTGTCCGTCCATCCATCTATCTATCTATCTACACGTTTCTGTGGAATGGTTGTCGTGTGCAAGGTTTTTCCATGAGTACCCCATATGGAGTCTGTCTTTGACATCAGTCGGACCGTTTCACTTGGTCTGAGTGACCTTGGCTTGTCTGCTTTTTATTTTTGTTTTTGTTTTAGGCTGAGTTTATTTTTTTTCCGTATTAATGTACAGTAGCTTAACCTTTGTCACATGTGTGGAGCCCAAGCAGACGAATTCGCTTGTGGTTGGCGGACGCTCTGGTGTGGTCGGCGGACGCTCTGGTGTGGTCCTCCTCTCCTTTTTTCCCAGTGTGTTGCATCTGTTCTTATAAATTTCCTGACGCTGAAATGGCCTTACATTCTTGATGGTGTCGAAGAACTTTATAGAAAGCGACAGACCCATCCTCTGTTATCTCATCCGCCTACGGATTAATTGATCCATTGGGCAGCTGTTTGCTTAAATTATTGTGTATGCACAGCTTTGCATTGCAATGACGAAAACACATTTTTCTTCTCAATTCATTTTTCACGCTGTTTGTTAAATTTTTCAAGAATTGATTTGTTTGTTGATTTCTCTCTCTCCTTTTTCGTGTTATTTTGTTTAGAATTATGCGTTCATTTAAATAGCAGCGTCAGCGCAAAGGTAATATTCAAACATTTCCCCATGTTTGCTTGTTTAGCTGCATCGCTCTTGGGGCCCCATCGTCCCGGCCCTCACTTTCTGTCCTTCTCCTTCGGTCTCTCTGTTTGAGCGCTGATAATCTCCTTCTTTCTATGGAAACGCCGTTCGTCAGTTTTTATGTCTCCTTCAGCCGGATTTGTCCACGTCTGCAGATTTACTTGTTTGTTTCCACACTTGATTTTTTTTTGGTGTTTTTCATTCAGTCTGCTCGTTTGATTCTGGGTCGAGTTGACCATCTTTTCTTATACTATCTCCTCCACCTCCCCCAGCCACTCTTAACCTCACTCCCTTCTCTAAGCATGGATAGTAGTAGGCTCCTTCTGTCTAGACAGACAATGGCTGCGCCTTTGAGTTCACAACTATGAACATCGTCTCGTGTGACTTATGAGACCAATTCTTGCATGACAGTCACGTCCACATTTGCTGCAGATGAAGGTAGATGGTGGTCCAGAGTTGTTCTGTTGCCTCTCCTTTCTGCGATTTCGTTTATCTGTTTGGTGCTCTTGTCTCTTTGCCTCTCCCCAGCGCACCCCCTCTCTCACTACACCCCTCCATACACCGCGATCTGTCGCAAGCTCTTCCCATTTGGCTGGATTGATGTTGGTAGTTCTCAGGTCACGCTTGCACACGTCTTTATTGCATGAATACACCTAACAAAAAAAACCCTCAATAGGACATGCACTGACAAAACACAAATAGTATAAGAATATCGCAGTTTTAACAGGAGGCTAAAACAGTCAAAGAAGCTGGCGCACTCAGTTGCCTGCTCCTACTTTTATTTCTTTGTGTTACTATTGTATCCTAGTATAATTTCTAACGCTGAAATGATCTTACAGTTTCGACAGCGCCGTAGAACCTAAGAAATTATAATTACACTTGAGTATCGAGAGTTGCAACTCCGTCGAACTCGAGTAAATATTTAAGCAAGGGAAACCCCATTCGCTGTTCACCATTGGGCCTTTCTGTGATAACAAAGTCTGACTCAAAGGCTTGGCAATTTCACCAATTCACACCGTCGCTCAAGCAGTCGCTAATTGCTGCTCAATAAAAGACCCGACCCGCCTTTCCAGAGACTACGCAGGGCAGTCTTCTGTCCATTTCGCGTTCCTGTGCTCGATACACCACGTCACCCCAGCATACATTTATTGGGGACACACAATACTTTACCTTTCCTATGCCATTTGTATATAAAAAGCCGTCAAAAGATCAAAATGTTATGTCGCTCCCATTGAAGTGATAAAAGTACTTTTTATTTTTTTCTTTAAACTGGTCTATCGTGTTACATATGTGGTATATTTTGATAAAATTTTGACGTAAACGTATCCTTACTTTAAATTGCCATAACTTTTGTGTAGTTTGATTTTAATACTCAGCGCACTTGTATTAGAGTGACAAAGTGAACAGCATAGTCGCAGCCGTAACAAATGGGGCATTTTGGCAATTTTTAACTAAAGCCCCCCCCCCCCCCTCCCCCAAATGTAAACAGCGTAGGGAAGATACATGCTAGCAAAAACAACAACAATAGAAAAACAAACGCCCCCTACACACACAAACGCATACAAATAAAAGCTCTTAGACATACATACTGCAATAGCCCTGATTTTTTAATAAGAAAATAACAAAATCCACCAGCAGAGAATCGTCGAACACACACACACAAATTTCATCCAATCAACATGTGAGTAATACAAAATCACCTCAACCCTCGGTGAAAAGAAAAACAACAACCAACCAAACTGCAGCAGTAGCAAGAAACCCAACTGCGTATCACTTTCTCTTTTCGCTCTGACTCACCCGACCTCAGTCTCGGTGTGGGTGGTTGGCCGGTGCTATGGTATGGTCTGCACCTCCTTCTTGAAAGGAAGTGTAGTAGCTAGTAGTGGGATCCACGAAGCCAGTCGGCAATTTTTTCCACTAAATGTTCCATTCCATGATAGCGTAAATTCAATATGTGAGTTATTTTCAGCTTAATTCACTCGCGCCTGCATGTGATTTCGTGAGCTACTGCAAGTACAACCAATTAGGCCGCGCGTCCACTGACCTGTTTTGTCAGTTGCGGGCCAGGCTCATATGTACAATATATCATTATAGATGAGCCTGGCCTGCAACTGACAAAACTCCTTATGGAGTAGAGTATTTATACAGTCGAGTGTGACTGTTGACAAGCTTCATGCATCCCGGTCTTGATCAATTTCCTGGAGCTGAAATGACTTTACTTTACAAGTCGATGGTGTTGTAAAACTTGTACAAAACGAACAAATCAGCCTCTCATGCACACGTAACACATAACTGTAAGCCAGCGGGTGGTTGGCGGGTGCTCTGGCGTTGTCCTTTCCCTCTTCTTCTTTCTTAACCTGACTGTTACTGTTGACCTGATCTATTTCCTGGCACTGAATTGACCTTACAGTGTCGATAGGGCCTTATCGTGTCAAGCAAATGAACAAGGCTACTTGAGTCGTTTTCACTCTAAGCAACAGAGTGAATGGTATGTTTTTATTTGGTTGATTGTTGGTCGAATCGAGGCTTTCTTAGTCACCTTTTCGGCTGACGAAAAAAACCTGCATGCAGGAAAATCGCGTAGTTAGGAAAAGGAAGTCAATGACTGACCAAAACGAGCTGATTTACATATGAGCCTGGCCTGCAACTGGCAAAACATGTCAGTGGACTTGCGGCCTTATTCACGCGTGGTAGACAGAGGGGAGCTAGGGCATTGCGAGAAAACGCCAAGCAAATGCAGCAGTATAATAAATGAAGTCCGACAGATGTTTTACTTGCAATTAAAGCTAGTAGAATATATTATTTATGATAAATTTTATGTTTTATCAGTAGCATCCGTAGAAGTATATTTGATTAATGCTTCAAACGAACTGGTTCTAATTATAAACTTCATCCTCCTGGTGCCCGTTGCCACCCTCCTGCCAAATTTGATGTTTGTTGCTTGGTTAGTTTAGTCTGTAGGGGGACCCAAGCACTCCAAAGTCCCACAATATTAATATATAGATTTTAATATGCCGCGCATGAGTTTTCCCTCGTTGGCCTCTGATAACATTACTGCTTTCGGGAAGACTAAATATTACGACGTTATGCTACATTATAATTATAGGGACAAAATACGTTTTGGAACCTATGTAGGGCCTACCTACAATGAATTAATCATTTAAAGCGATACATCAGGACTGCATACCCGCCTTTTGCGCCTTTACAACAACAACATCATCATCATCATCAATAACAAAACAATCTGGCAAAATAAAAAACAAACAAGAACCCTCCCCAACACAACTACATATGTACAATGTATAATTCAGTAACCCCCGAGGGTGTCCGTGGCCAAGCGGTAGTGCACAAATTAATGAGGAGGTCCCGGTTTCAAATCCGGGAGGTTCACAGGAATTGTATCGTAGTTTCATGGCTCCGACCCTCGTCATATCGGAGATAGACATAATATTTGCTTTGCTGTTGTATACATTTTAAGGCAAGAGACATTAAATCAAAACCAAATCATTAACCTCCGATTGAAAGATTCTAGATGGCATCAAAACGTTATGCTACAAATCTGGAATGGCCGGCACTGTGGTGTAATGGTTAGGCTCTTCGCCTGTCGTGCGGAAGGCCCGAGTCCGCTCCCATGTGCGGTGGGAATGGATTTTTTTTCTGCTGGGATTTCCCCAGGTTCGATGTAGCCCGTCTCTTAAATGACCTTACAGTGTTGCAGGGGACGTAAAACTGGTAACCAGATCAATGGAATGACTCGACTGTCGGTTTCCATCATGAGATCGTTATCATGTTGTACTGTCTAGTGTTCTGTGAGGTAAGAGTGGGGATTATGAAAAAATCTAATAAACAGCCGGCCCTTAAAACTGCCAACCTAGTGAAGTGGATGGACTGTGTAGTCATCCTGTGTGCTGAACGTGATGCGGAGTGCTGGCTTGTCGTTGGTGAAGCCCTTGTCTCTGTGACAGACACAATGTGAACGTGCCAAAAGTTCTTTGCTATCCATATTCAATTTGAAGTATTTTTTTTTTATAATATAAAGTGATGAAGATGGGAAGGCCAAGGGAAATGAATCCAATACATGAAACCCCAAGAAATACACTGAGCATCAAAAGTAACGGGGCCCTTTTGGATGGAAGAAAGAGTCGCGGTATTTTTCTTAAAACCTCTTGTTTGTGGTATCAAATTGAAGGAAATTTATTTAGGAATCTGAACAAAAAGCAACATTAAAGTGAAATTCAACACTTTTGGTAACATGCAACCACCATGAAGAAAAGGAGTAAAAAACCATTCGTACAAATTTTGACGTCAAATTCTAAGGTACGGAAAGCACAATTTAAATGCGGAATGGGTCGACACCATCTTACGAGAGCATGCCAGGCCCATTTCCAACGCTCAAAGAGAACTTAAGTAATTGATACATGACAATTCAAAGCCACTATCAGCTATTCTCACC
>JAUKPP010281280.1:0-10652 GCA_032273245.1 Phyllaplysia taylori
GGGGGGGTCTGATTAGGGGTTGGGGGTGGGGGTCTGATTAGGGGTTGTGGGTGGGGGTGCGGGGAGGGGCACATCAGCTGCCTCAAAGGACTGCCTATGGGAAAAGAACCCTGGGTTTTTCGAGCATAAATATATATCGAGTATGGGACTGAACTATTGACAGTTTGCTGCTCTATGCCACTACCGCTAATGTCCAAATGTAAAATGCATTTTTCTATTTTGATGGGTATTTTGAATTTTTAAAAATCCCCCCTTTTCTTGATCTGCATCATGTGTGGTTGTTTTTTTCGAAAAAAAAAAAAGGAAAAAAAAGAAAGTGAAATGTGATGCCGGGTAGGCTACTTCTACTGCTAAGAAGGCTTTTAAGTTTTAGGCTATGTCATGTAGATCAAGAATGAGCGATGAGGTTGTTGTTTTTATTATTTAAACACCAATATATAGACAATAATTATGCATGTTGTTTTGGAATGTATACCTCATTTTCCTTACCGGTATAGACTTGTTCTGTCCGTGGTGGCAGATTCAAACAATTCATTGGCCATGAATGACTCTGAGTCAGAAGGTCAGGTAACGACTACAATTTAAAAGGCTCAATTATAATTGTTATGTGCGCTCTACCCTTTCAAGCAACTAATAGGAGTAATCGAGCTCAGACTTTTAGTCAGTAAATGTAATGAGTGTATTTATTATCCTTGTCATGTTATTGGTATGGCATGTAGCCAAAAATAAAACAGGGCATGATTAATTACAAAAATAAACAACTATGTAATTAATTTAATTCCGTTGTATTGGTAGTGGATCGCTACGAAGACCACTCGTGCGTAAAATAAACAATATAGCAAGTAGTAAAAACATAAAGGTGAATTTTAAACCCCAATTAATGTCATTGCGGTAAAAATGTGTTTAAAATTCGAAAGTTATGGTTAATACAAACTTAAACAGACTTTATTGTCCATCTCACTCATAGGAATAGTCTTTTCACGATTTATTTCATTTTCGCCGATTTTTACTTTTGAAGCATCGCGTAAAGAGATCTGTTACTACAGTTCTTGAAGTTTAGTGACACTATTGACATTTTAAGGTAATTTCTGCACTAGGACATAGAAATTTGGGTAATAAGAACACTTTGAGAGACGGAGTAGAGCAGACCAAACCAGCCACCCGCCTACAATGACCTAAATTTCAACACAAAATGGCGCATGGTTTACTTGATTTCTTCCATGGAGTTTTACAAACTTGCACATATATGGAGTTGTTTCCGTTAATTTGTTTTAGAGTTTGCAGCTCCTTTCAATAATATTTTTTTTTGTTAACACTTGGAGTAAAATCAATAGACAACAAAAAATATACCCAATCTGAAATATTTCGCAAACTTTACCACACTTCGAGGCCGACGGTTGAAACCACCCAATCGGAAATTCGAAGGTCCGAGCTCAAATTGAAACCCTGGGCCATTCACCAGGATTTTTTTAAGACCCCGTTATGGCTTCGGTCTATCAGAGGCCCGGCTGTTGGAGTTATCTTTACACTCGTTGCAAAAATTTTCAAATCAAAACCAATCGATCAATGATTCGCTTTTCATTCCTGAACGTATAATGAAAATTTCCTCACTCCTTGCCCTTCTCTGTGGAAAATAGGCGCAACAATTGGGAGTGAAGACTTTGAAACAGCAATACAATCTGACCATATCCTGGTTTAACGGCTGGCGTCTGTAGTTTAGTAGTTAAAACTCGCCTATAGCGCAGATGACGGGAGTTCGATCCCCCACGTTGGATGAACATCACCGTCTCTCTGCTGGGAAGTTCTAACCCTCTTAGGCTGGATTGTCCATGGCAGTATTGGCAGGCAAGGTCGGAGTAGCCAGCCTCTTAAACGACCTAACAGTGTTACTACAAGGGGCGAAAAATGCCAAAAAAAACCAAAAGACAGGATACTTTACGTCCTCATCCAGGATTGCAGAGGTACAAAGGGACGTAACCTAATATGTATAATTTAACCCTGTTAGGGACAGTGATTATTTAATGGTTGTTTCCCTTTATTAAATAAATCCGCTCACGTCTCTCACTCGTACGCGCTCCAAAAATGTAAAGCTTAGCTCTACCGTATGTGACGAGTTCAGGTAACTGTATCTCTACTGAGTTGATGTGATCGCAGACTTGATGTGACAATAGCTGGAACAGACATTTATGCCATTTCCGTCTATTTTAGAATCTACGTCCTTGAAATGGGAGGCTCAGCAGAGGCGACAAGGTTTGCTTTGCTTTGGTTGCAAGTTTTACGTCCTTTACAAAACTGTAAGGCTATTTGAGGGACCGGCTACCTCGACCCTGCCTATCAGAGCAAACCCGGGTTGAGAAGGACAAACCCCAGCGCAAAAACGAGATCGTCTGCATGTGGGATTGAACTCAGGTCTTCCGCGCTTGACAGGCAAAGAGCCAAACCATTACACCACAAATAACAGTGGGGAGGCTTGGGCATCTCCTGAAAAGGATTTCAATACACATTATGTAAAAAACCATCTCTTTAAGGATACACATTATGTAAAAACCATCTCTTTAAGGATACACATTATGTAAAAACCATCTCTTTAATGATACACATTATGTAAAAACCATCTCTTTAATGATACACATTATGTAAAAACCATCTCTTTAAGGCGCACATATTGGTCTTTCCTTTTTTTTTTAACTTCTTGTGTTTATTGCTTTAAACTTTACGTACCTTGCAACACTATAAAATCATGGCAGCCGTTATTTTCACGACATGTCGGGGAAAAAAATTCTATGTGCATTTTCACGACATGTTTACAGGTATTTCGACCAATCAGAGAACAGCTGGACTCCGCCTCTATTCCGCACTGTCTCTCTCTCTCTCTCTCTCTCTCTCTCTCTCTCTCTAGGTCCGACTTACGCCAGTCCCCATCCCTTCAAGGTGGAACGAATTTTTAAATCATAATATCATGATTTTGAGTTTGAGGTTGAATTTTAGAAGTAGGCCTACTATGGTACAAAGTACGTTTTCAGCGGAAAATTTTCGAAATGAAATCAATAATTGCAAAGAACAACACAAGCAAAAACCAAAGACGACTCAAAACACTACCCAACAAAGTAGCGGTACTTTAACCTCTTCTTATTTGCAGGGAACGTAAAACTGGTGACCAAACCAAATGACAGCAGACTTAGGTTACTTTTTCCCAAATTATTGCCACACTCCCCCTCCATGCCTCATCAAATCAAGCCATTCGAGCTCCCTCTACTAGATCTATCCCTTCCCTCTTCCTTCAGCCTCCTTTCCGTCTGTTTCCTTTTCTCACTCAGTCCTACTCTTCCCTTTCTGGTAACATATTATATACATGTATTAAGGCCTATTATCGTTTGTTCTTTCTTTATTTTCCGTTTCTCAAGGACAATTTTATCATGGGGAGCTTGATAGAGCTCTGTAATTCTTCCTCAAAATCAAGATATGATTTGAAAATTCGTCGCTCTTCGAGGGGATGGGGACTAGCATTCACCATCTTGGGAGAGAGAGAGAGAGTAAGAGAGAGAGAGTGAGAGAGAGAGAGAGAGTGTGTGTGTGTGTGTGTGTCTGTGTGTGTGTGTGTGTGTGGGAGAGGGAGAGAGAGAGAGAGAGAGAGAGAGAGAGAGAGAGAGAGAGTGAAAGGAAGTGCTGCCCAGTGCCCAGCTCAGCTCTGCTGTTCTCTGATTGTTCGAAATAAACATGTCGTGAAAATGCGCATAGAATTTTTTTCCACGACATCTCTTGAAAATAACGGCTGCCTAAAATCATAGTTTTAAGAGGTGCGCTGGAGAATATCTGTCTGAAAGGACGAACCCGAGAGGAGAAGAAAAGAAGCAATAGAAGTAAGAAGCAAGTTATTTATAAAGGCGCCAGCCTCGGCTGTTTTAGCCTCTTAATGTTCGTTTGTTGTTACTGGAGCACGAAACATAGACATGACTCTGTGGCACAAAAGCAGACTTAAGTGTCCCTGTCCTTTTTGTGCTGCGTCCACAAAAACCTCGTGGTCGTAAGGAGAGGAGAGAAACAATATCTCCCAGCAGAGAGGTGGTCAGAAAAAAAATCGTCCAAAGTGGGAATCGAACTTCTGACATCTGCGTGATAGGCGAAGAACTTAACCGAGTTAACCATTATAGTACAGATGCCGGTAAAGATTGGTTCAGTTGTCAGTTTTACGTCCCTTGGAACACTGTAATGTCATTAAAGAGATGAACTGCGCGTCAGAGCGATCCGGTATGAGAGGGACGAACCCTAGTAGAAAGACACCGATGCTTGTTCGAACGTCGGATCTAACTCGGGTCTTCTTTATCAAAATGACCCGAGTTACAAGCAACATGCGAATTGTCTGCGTTTGTTTGTTTGTTGTTGTTGTTGTTTTTTCTTTTTGCTGGTACCGAGAGACAGGGTCAAAGTAGTCCGTCTCGTAAATAACCTTATAGTGTTGCAAAGGACGTAACACTGGTGACCAAACCAAACCAAAACCTTCACCGGGTGCAATTTTATTAATCGCGCATACAGTGGCAGATTTCATCAACAAGGGGCGTAATGCACTGAATACATCGATCTTCAAGCACATATAACAATACTGTGTTGTGTCCCTTTGATGTATAATATTGGGGAGCGAAGACAAAGTAAAAACGTGTTGCTCTGTGACTTTCCAAAAGGAACAAAAATTGTGAACGACCTCACTTAAATTTTACTGATTTCACGACAAGTGCTCTCACAAGTATAGGTGAAATACAAACTCAGAGGGAAGAAATTCGCTAAAGATGAAAGGCTCCAACAGACAGACAAATTAACCAACTAGGCTAGGACAACAGTAACTATCTCAAAATAAAAGCAAGTTAAAAACCACAACAAATAAAAATAATTTTTAGTAAGAATTTTATTTTAAAGGTTTTTATTACTGGCCACGGATATGGCAAGACCATAATTTCCAAATAGAGCTCTAGAAACAATTATAAAAATAAGTTTTTTTCGTCAATTGAATTTGTGTTTTCTGCTCATATTGTTTTATGATGTTTCTTTGGGGTAGAGGTTCATCGTCAAATCTCTCACAAAGTCTATCCCAGCACAGGAATAAGCGACTGTATGCGGCAAACCAGTTACACCAAATGTCCGCTACACAAGGGCAAATACGACATTGTATAGTTAGTCCGTATTCACAACAGTTTACTAAATCGCTCGCAGGCAGGGCTAGATCAGACTGAAATGTGCCCACACCTTGCAGCCATAGAATGAGATCTCCAAACTGGTATATATCTTAATCTCTGATTAACCAGTTTCATCAAATGGAGCTTTAGAAACATTTATAGAATTAATTCTTTTTCGTCAATTGAAAAATATTATGTTGGCTGCATCAGGCTATGGCGAAGAATTCATTTGAATTGCGGCAGTTTTCAGAGATATCAACTAACAATGAAGGAAACACCACCCGACTCTATTACAGAAAAGGGGATAAGACACAAGCAGCATTTTGAAGAGATAATAACAATAATTAATTTCATGTACTTTGATCGAAGCTAACATGGATTGTGGTTCAAATTTGGCCTAATTCGTCAAACAACAGGTGGAAATCTTAATCAAAATGCTATTGCTGTCAGGTAATTCTCAAAGTTAAGAACAAAATGATTGATGATGTGATTTCTTCTTGAATGGAATCTTGAGCAAATTTTTTATCACTGGAATTCTTACGAGGGACAAAGTTACTATAAATTACATATCGAAGGCCGAGATCTTTTTGTATGACAGATATAATATTTCTTTTATTCTAAGAGTAAAATGTGGAAAATATAACAAAATAAACATGCACCTTTCTCTCTCGCTCTCTCTCTCTCTGTCCTTTCTCTCTCTCTGTGTCTCTCACTCACTCTCTTCATGTTTCTCTCCACACGAAATCCACTACTATTTCATGTAGCCTATGCATCTTCCAAAAAGTATGGCAGCGAACACATATCATACACACAAACAAAAATAGCAATAATATAATATAGCCCTATCGACACTGCATAATATACGTGTACATGATACTCAGACAATTGTTACAAATGCACCAGGTGAAGAGCACTGAAGGTCACCAAGGTCAAACAACCAAAGCAAGGTCAGACAACCAAAGCAAGGTCAAACAACCATATAAATCTCCCGCAGAGTCAAACAGCAAGTAAACAAAAACATCAAAGGGTGACTGGTAAAACATATTCTTTAGATTCACGATTGATACAATGATAGAGAATCATTCATCATTCAAAAGTGCGAGGATGAGTATAGTGAGCATTCACAATAAGGCTGCACTTCAACTTCAAAGTGCATTCTCCTACTTTGACATATATCCCGCACATTTTTGCATCATGAACTAATGATAAAATGAGTGGACAAGTATTGATCATTCTATAAAAAATTTTTTTTATAAAACTTCTAAATAAAGAAATTTATTATAGATTCTATATCATACGGGTTTTAAAAAAATATACGATGAATATACATTGATAATATAATAATTCTATCATAAATGAGTCCGTCTTAACCGCACAGAGGTTTCATCCCAATCATGTTCTCTGCGCATGTCAAGGGCAGCTGTACTACTTTCAAGATGGCTTCGCAAACTCCTTTCAGAGGCTCGATACATGCGCTGAAGGGCAAGAGGAGAACGTAGAGCCATGCGATGAAGAAGCCAATTGGCCAGCCCAAGAAGATGAGGATGATGAACCACAGGACAGCCCACAGGAGACCGGGGCACAGACCCCCACGTCCAGAACCTTCGCCGCTTCCTTCACCGGCTCCCATGTCGACTTAGTGGTCAGATGAGTTAATGATGCGTCAAGTACAGAGCGCGGACAATGCCGTCCAAGATCACCGGGTAGCTCTGAGGAGAGACAATAGAAACCGTTGCATTAGAATACATTGTACATGATGCAGTTGTACTTTTTAGAAAGATCCTGGAGTAGAGAAAGAAGTGGTTCTCCAACAGAGGTGTTGCAAAGAGGGATCAACGGGGACTCAAAACGGGTTGGGGTGTATGTATACAAAAAAATCGAAAAAAAATGGTCACAAATTCCATTGAGTTTGCCGTGCGTCACATTTTTTTTAAGTACATGCTGTAATTTTCGAAAATGAAAGTTGTTTCTACATTATTTTTATGTTTAAAAAAAAAAAAAAAAAGAAAAGAACAAACGAAAAAAGCAAAAGCTCAACGCATTCCAAATTGTGTATAGAGGCTTGGACTTGGATTTATTACCATGATGAGGGCGAGGGAGGGATATCATTATACAGAAAGGGGGTGGGGGGAGGGGAATCAAATCAAAATGTCATTTCAGGGCTTAAAAGCCAAACTTCTGAACGGCAAAGATCATTGAGAATGTGGTAAGGAATGTGAGCATTATAGTGTGTGATGCAATCGGTCATGAAACTCATTAAAAAAGAAAACTGAAGGTGCTTTTTTTCTATTTGAAAATGTTAATCCGAATGCCATTAACTTCAAACGAGTTTCGATACCGGTGTAGAATCCTCAATCCGAAATCGAACGTGTCGTGATGCAATTTTACTTCGTCTACACTAAACTATTTAGAACAACCTCGCCTGGACTAAGTAAATAATAATGCGTGCTGGCCTGTAAGAAAGGGGGAGGGCTTCTCGTCTATAAAATAAAACAAGGTCATCGACCAGGATAATACACTGCCAGTCACGACAACAACATAAAACAAGAGGAAAAACATAAAGAACGAAGAACCAAAATGAAAATAGAAAGATGAATAAGTCATTGGGGTAAATGAAATTGACAGAGGTTCATTACGTGTGCTATGAATAATACATCCCCCCCCCCCCCTCCCTCTCTCTCTCTCTCTCTCTCGCTCTTACTCTCTCTCTCTCTCTCTCTCTCTCTCTTACTCTCTTACACACACACGCATACACACACACACACCACACACACATACACACACAGAGTCAGAGAGACAGACAGGCACACACACAAATAACACACACTCATACGCAGACATAGATGCACAAACATACACACACACAGAAACAGACACGCACACACACTCACACACATTACACAGACACGCGAGGGCGCAGAGAAAACGTAACCAAGGCTACTAAACAACGCAAAAGAGAATTAATTGGGGCGTGGCCCACTTGGATTTCTCACGCAAAACCACTGGTCATGTGACTTTACGCCTGACACGGAACGGGAGGAAACTTGGTGAATGCTATCACTGTGATTTATTGTTACTTTGCTCTTCATCTAATTCATCTGCCTACCAACTCATTCTCACATAAATTTGTGAAACAAACCACGCTCGCTGTTGGCGTGTCTGTCACTGCTATTCCTGCTGCTGTTGCTGATGTTGTTATTGTTGTTGTTGCGCTTGTTGTTGTTACTGTGTTGTTGTTACCACTGATCATGGTGATCACAATGACGATTATGCTGATGTTCTAGTGATGGTGGCGGCGGTTGTAATGTTGTTGCTGTTGTTGTTGTTGTTGTTGCTGCTGGTGGTGGTGGTGGTGGTGGTGGTGGTGGTAGTTTTTGTCTTTTGTTCCATGTTATCTATAAAACAACCACTTGACTTTGGTACAGCCAGGAATTATATTGCTGCTATTGTTGTTGCTGATCTAAGTGTTCTTATTGTAACTATTGCTGTCCCGTTTGCGGTAGCAGTTATATGTCGTTCCATTGCCGCTGCTGTTTTCAATTCTGTGCTGAGATTATATTTTTTATTGTAATACGTAAACCTTTGACCTTACATTCACCGATCATACGAACATGTCCCTCAATCCTAAATCGAACCGATCCCTCGGCAGATCGCAAGGCAAACCTGTTTTCATTCAGTAAAAATACAACCTGACACCATAGATCTGTGGCAGGCGTATCATGTATAAACAGTCTTCTATCGCTTTATTAAACACACGCTTGCTTTTTTTATTATTTTTATACTCTTTCTTAGATTTGGCTATTTTAAAGCATGCAATTGACATGAATTTTATATGAGAGTTCAAGAAATATTTAACTCTTTTCAATAGTTCGCACGTAATGGCTGCAAGGAACGTGATGCAAGGCGTTAAATTATGTTTTTTCATCTTCTTCCGCTCTTTTTCCGTTTCTTTCTCTTATTAATTTAAAGGGTGTGGGGGATGGTGCACATTTAATCATATTTCCCTCCGCAGCGAAACTTGAGCAGGGCAGAGAGAAGTGAAGAACGAGGAGTGAGCACATTTAATTACGATCCTCGTGCGCTAAACTAAGCCCGAGCAATAAATAGTGTGAATTGACCAAAAGAGAATGAAGAGAATGGGGTGTGATTTTAATCTGAGATGAAAATAAGCCTAACTCCCAAAGAAAATCAGCACACACAAAAAAAAGACATACAATACATAAACACAGGTAAAACAATACGCCACACAAACAACATCAACATGAAGAACAAGTCCTGAAAACAAGATAAAATATACAATAAGAGGGTCCCAGCCTTTTAAGCAGCAGATCAAAAAGCGATGTGTAAGAGAACATGTGGAAAAAAAAGGTGGGGGGGGGGGGGGGGAGTTTTCTCAAGCGAAAGTTTATTGATATTAAAAATACAATCGCTATTTGTTGTCTACCACCTACTACCAGTCACAGGCTACTAAGAAAATAATCTTGACAGATTAGAAAAGTCTGTGCCAGATTGACCTCAGATTGGCCTGGCCGAGTGCGCTGTAAACAATTTAAATGTCCACCCCAATATCAATGTCAGTGAAGTGTGGAGTGATATCTACCTAGATAACAATTTTAATAATAATAATAATATACACAGACTGCAACGCTCAGAACACTATCACCAGGTTTATCTGCAGAAGACGTGGGCAACATCCGATTTGATTGTCAATTTATTCTTATAATTTTGTAGAGGAGTAATGAACCGAAAGCTTACTTAAAATTTAGCCGATCGTCAATTAAAGTCGAAGTCAGACTCTCCAAGTAAATTTCTAGGCTACTTTACCTCTAAATTACCTTATTCAATAATAGGCCTATTGATTAATTATGTATCTTCTGATTCATTTTAATATTGACTTGAATCCATTATTTTATTGGAGTCTCTTTGAGAGGTAGAGTTTCGGTTGCCTCCTTTGAGTGAACAAATCATCATCATTTGCCTTTCTCATCCAGTTTTCATTCACTATTCTGGGCTAACTAAAAAATCTTAAGTCAAATTTTTATTGTTATAGATCTAGGTCTTGCCTGTACTGGAGTGCAAAAAAACGAAATCTCACAAAAGAGAAACGCTTTATTCAGTTATCTGGATTTCTATTATACCAGAAAATGACTAACAAATCTATCCCGATTTTCCTTTTAAAAAATCAGCATTTTGCCCAGCCCTAATCTACACACGGAACAAAGCGTGGGTGCATCAGACTTGTCAAAGGGAGATAACCGAAACACGACATTTCGTGACGCTGTATTGACATTGTCGTGAGGAACCAATTCAGGGTATTCACACAGTTTGTTTGATTAGGAAAATGAAGCTCTTGAGAGTACTGTAGCTTACAGTGAATGGTGCACTCTTTCTCCCCCGGTCTTCTTCATTCTTTCTACATCTCTCTCTCTCTCTCTCTCTCTCTCTCTCTCTCTCTCTCTCTCTCTCTCTCTCTCTCTCTCTCTC
>JAUKPP010281291.1:0-10652 GCA_032273245.1 Phyllaplysia taylori
CCTCTCTCCCTCCCCCTCTCCCCCTCCCTTTCCTCCCTTCCCCCTCTCCCTCTCTCTCTTCCTCCCTTTCCTGTTTCCCCCTCTCTATTTCCTCCCTCCCCCTCTTCCCCACACAGCCTGGATGACCTACTGACCGCTGGGGTCAACAAAGCCATGCACCTGGTCATCTCCCACATGGAGGCCGGGCCGGGCGGGGAGGAGAACCTTCATGATGCCGCCACTATAGTCACTGTGCAGAAAATATCTAGGTAAGGAGAAGGAGGGGGAGTTGGGGGAAGAGTAGATGAGGAGAGGGAAATACTTTAATCAAGACATACCATCGGTCATGATGCCGCCACTATAGTTACTTTTCAGAAAATATCTAGGTAAGGGGAAGGAGGGGGAGTTGGGGGAGGAGTAGATCAGGAGAGGAGAATACTTTTAATACTTTAATCAAGGCATACTATCCGAAAGAACTAAGCCGAGAGCTGAAACTTACCTCCCTTCATGATGCGGCTACTGTAGTCACTGTGCAGAAAATATCTAGGTAAGGGGGAGTTGGGGGAGGAGTAGATCAGGAGAGGAGAATACTATTAATCTTTTAATCAAGGCATACCATCAGAGAGAACTAAGCCGAGAGCCGAAAGAAATTTACCTCCCTTCATAATGCCAAGTGATGTTACGAGCCCCCGCGCCTATCTTCAATGTCATGATCACATCCTACTTCCTTTGACATCTCCTCAATGTCAACATCAAACATGGCCCCTATCAATGTGAGGTGCCAATGGTGTTCGGCCCCACATTGTTACGATTCAAGGAAAAAAATTCACTAACAGAAGAAAAGAACAAAGACCTACACTTATAATTTTACAATAATTTCGCAAATGGAAAACAACAGGTAGGCCCATCAAGATAGGTAACTTTGAAATTAGCAGTAATGTAGTTATAAATATTGATTCATATCAAATAAGTCATGATTCTAATTTTGTACCCTCTTCCAGCAAAAGTTCTGTCTGATACTGCGCTTTTGCTTCAATAATTGAATCTTTTGTGTTCATATTTTTCATTTAATTTTTTCTTACTTACCCAGCTGGGAGTTGACTCTCTTATTGTATTAAGCTCTTTGGCACCCTAACTGCTCTTCACCCAAAAACTACAACTCTATGTTTTAGATGAGACCATAAGGCATTGGATGTTTAGGACTTCATGGTTAGTATGCTGGGCTAGATGCAGTAAAGATTTCAGGTTCAACCCTGGCCAAATCTGTATGTCCTTGGACAAGAAACGCCGTGGACACCCACTGACATAGCTGTAACCCTGCTATTTGACCGACGCTGTGGTGTGATGGTTAGGCTCTTCGCCTGTCATGAGGAAGACCCTGGTTCGATCCCCCGTCGCGGACCATCTGGATTTTTTCTGCTGGGATTTTTTCCCTCTCAGTCGGGGTTGGCCCTGACAGGCAGGGTTGAAGTAGTCCATCTCTTAAGTGACCTTACAGTGTTGCAGGGGACGTAAAACTGGTAACCAAAACAAACCAAACCATCTATTTGGAAGATCCATCGTCTCTTATCTTCTCTTGTTCTATTTCCCCTCCTCTCTCTCTCCACCCCCCCCCCCCCCTACCCATGTCAGGTTATTCCCTCATGTGAACATCATCACTGAAGTGACTGAGGCGTCCAACATGAGGTTTATGCACTTCAAGGCCAAAGACTCCTACATGCTCAAGATACGAGAACTGGAGAAGGTAAAGACAGGGGAGCTGCATACACAGTGCATGTCTCATCCATAGACATCTATGAATAGACTGCTTACTTTGATGTCACTTTCGAAATAATAAAGTCTTCATTTTTAAGAAAATTTATTCATTTTTTTAAATCGAAGGACAGCACCATTAAAGCATAAAATGGGTAAAAAATACAGTGCAGACCAATGAATGGGCAGGTGCGTCACCCCTTTGTTTATTAGGCAGATGCACCAAAATAACGGCACCTGTGCAGGTAACTGCTACTTGGTCGTCTGCAGACGAGTTTTTATAGGGAGTGAAGAGAGATCACCATAATGTCAGAGTAAGCTGTCTAGATTTTCTCTGTGTATGTCTATATGCCTCATCATAGTTTGGGGGAGTTCAGGTCAGTTGTTATGAGAGCGAGAGAGGAGACGCCCTCGACATGGGTTGGGGGGGGGATCGGAGAGTGGAGAGCAAGTTGATGGAAGGGGGGGGGGGTGTAGGGGAGATGAGAACTTTCGTTGATGGGATTTTGAATGCAGCTGTAAAGGAAAAATAGAAGGGACGTTTGTGTTCCATCGACACCGAACAAGGAGCTGAATATTGTCTTGTTGTCTGTGGTGTAATGTTAGGCGCTTCACCTATCACGCAGAGGACGTGAGTTTGAGGCCCGCATGGGGCAGATTCTTTGATCGATTATGTCCCTGTTTTTCTGCTGGGACAATGTCCCTCTCAGCCCTTGTTGGCCCTGACAGGCAGGGTCGAAGTGGCTCATCCCTTAAATGACATTACAGTGTTGAAAAGGACGTTAAGCCAAAGCTAAACCAAGAGGTGACAGCTCATGTTGGTTACAAATGTCAATCGATGTCACACTATTCTACACTTGCCTGAATTTTAGTGCGGCCTTTCTCTTGTGTTCTCAAAGTTACATGATAACTAAGCTACACCTGGTGTGCCTTTGATGCATAGATATGTTTGGTGTTCAATTTCTATGTTTACGTCACTGTAAGGTCATTTAAGAGATCATGGACTCTGCCTGTCAGGGCCAACGCAGGCTGAGAGGGACAAATCCCAGCTGAAAAATGCAGATAGAACTTGGGTCTTTCATGTGATAGGCGAAGAGCCAAAACCATTACACCATATACGCTGGTACATAGATATACATGTGATGGGCTGTAAGGTCATTTAAGAGACAAGCTACTTGGACCCTGTCAGGGCCAATGCAGGCTGAGAGGGACAAATCCCAGCTGAAAAATGCAGATAGAACTTGGTTCTTTCTTGTGATGGGCGAAGAGCCTAGCCATTACACCACATACGCTGGTACATAGATATATATGTGATGGGCTTAGCTCGGGATATGTTGGAATGTCTCCACTCAACTATTTTTCTCTCCGTGCGAAAGATCATAAAAATGTAAAGACCCCACACTTAGGGAAAATTGTGTCTCGGAAATGAGTGGCGGCATGAAGCATCGGGTAAACTTATCAGCTGATCAAAGTGTAAACAAATGCAGTGAAATGGTCGCTGCTTGGAGCACTGGTGTGCACTGTGGGACAATTTTATTTGGCAGACGGAAGAGAAGAGTGCTGCTTTGTTTACATCAAAAGGTTACCCGCCATTTGGAGGCCCCACTCATTTCCGGGACGGATATTTTTTTTACAATCTTTGCTCCCGCCCACACAGAGGCTGAAGGAACGTGCGGTGACCAACCTGCCCTACATGTTTCGTCTGCCGTTTGCCGCTGGCCAAGTCTTCAGTTCTGGCATGTTGGACCGTCTTTTGTACCAGGTAAATTTGGCAACATTGATAATTTACATAAAGTCAATATTTCGCCACGCTGGAACCACAAAGCAGAAACCTGCCATGTCGGAATTTCCCCCCAACCCAGAACCTTCCACCCCTCATGATACAGTGAAACCTCGTCATACCGCCCCCCTCTTTACCGCCATTCCTGCATACCGCCTGCTTTTTGCTGTGGTACGGTTTGGTTACTGTATAAAAACAGTGAAATAACTCTTTGTACCGCCATCCCCCAGTACTCCACAGGGTACATATCTTAAGTAATCATAGTAAATAATGGCTGTCATATCATCGTCTCAAAGCCATTGAAGTACATGTTATACAAAACCCCCGCTAAACCCGAGCACAGGTAATTGAGCTTACATAAGAAAATATGGGGGATTCCGGTACGGTCCTGTTGTATGGATGGTCCTGTTGTAGCGGGCGCTGCTATAGTCATGGCTTAAAGTTTATGAACTCAATATTTTTATTTCTTAAGCTGCCTGACCTACTTCTATGATGTTAATTTGGGGAACTTAAGACCTATGGGTTCTAAAAATTAGTTTCACTTAGAACATGAACATCTGTGGTCACATGATTGTGTTTGTTTATTTATCCATAATTGTGATTTGTTTGTTTGTTTCCCCCAGACGTTTGTCAAAGGCTACCTCATCAGTTTTGTCCGACTGCTGCTGGGAATCGATGCAGAGAAAAACTCTGGGCATCTCTCTAGTGTAAGTTTTACAGCTCTTTCTGACCGCTTTGATCTGACTGACTCAAGATAATCGTAAACACAATCATATTGTTTGGTTACAGTTTTACGTTGCCTGCAACACTATAAGGTCATTTAAGAGATGGGCTACTTTGACCCTGCCTGTCAGGCCAACCCATGCTGAGAGGGAAAAAATCCCAGCAGTATAATTCCAGCAGAAAAATTCCAGATCTTCCGTGACCGGGATCAAACTCGGGTCTCTGCATGACAGGCGAAAAGCCTAACCATTACACCACAGCGTCAGCACAATCATTACTTTATTGTTCCCACAAAGGAAATGCCTATCACAAGTCCATTATAAATCAAACCATCTCAACAGAGTTAGCAATGCATTATGTATGAAGAAATACATGGAAGTTTGTCAATCATTCACATTTGCACGATGACCAATTTCGCTGGCCACATGCTGGGCAGTGCCTGAGCGAGCTGGATTGATGTCTCTAGACTAAACAGGCACTGTATTTTCCATTCATACCAATGCATAGATGAAGGTTTTGGTAATAAAAATAAAACAGAAATGCAGTTAACAAAAAGACGGGAGTTATGTGAATTTAAGCAAAAGTGGGAATATTGCAGTAATCCTCCACCTGGACATGTGTTTAATCTGCATGTTTGTTTGTTTGTTGACTGTAAGAGTATTTTACCTCAGTATGCATAAACTCCCATTTGTGACATTATAGAGCTGTGCAGTAGCACAGCTTTGCCTTGGTTTGGTTCGGTCTCTAGTTTTACGTCTCTTGCAGCACTGTAAGATCATTAATAGACAGCTATTTCGACCCTGCATGTCAGGGCCAACCGAGCCTGAGGGAAACAAATCCCAGCAGATAGAGGCAGGTACTTGCTTACGCTTTGGACGGAACTAAGGTCTTCCACATGATAAGCAAAGAGCCTAACCACTACACCACAGATAGTTGTATTTTTTATTTTACAAAAAGCGTTGTGAATCATCATGACCCACAGCATAATATTTGTTGCACTGTCTCCCCAGGTTCGGATCAGGCGAGCCACCCTGTCTCAGTTCCCGACGTACGGAGATTTGTATCAGGGTCTGTGCTCCACCACAGGGGAGATCCCCATTGCGATCTACAGGACGGAGAAACAGAACAGCGGCGAGGCAGAGGTTAGAGTTTGGATTGGGTTATCAAAGAAATGTCATTGGGAATGGGAGATGTAAAGAATTTATTTCTTCAGTTTTAGTTGTAGATGATGATTCATTCTTTGAGTGTAATTGCCAAGTTGTTATCATGAGTTAAACATTTTAGAGTCACAAAGCCAGAACAAAGAACAAAGTCAGGCCTGGCGCACATATGTGCCAAGTGACTGGATGAAAATTTACTGCAATTGAACAAATAGAAAAGACGTTTTTCCCCTGTTGTTAGTGTGCAGGGAGGAATTTTATGTAAATTAGATAGTGAGCATGCTCAGAAGGCAGAAAGGGATATTTCACATATAAGATATAAGGATTTCTCTCACCAGAAGCGTAATGCTCAATCAACCCTTTGTATGGTATTAAGAAAAAAACATGGCAAAAAGAACTAAACTGACATAATTGCCATGACCTCATCTTTATGATTACATTGAAGTGCAACCTCACAACTTTCATCAGAACTTTATTTTTACAAACTGTTTTCAAAACTTTGTCTTACAGCTACAATTAGGCAAGCTGTTAGCATAATTTCTTCAGACTGCATTTTCATATTAGCCGGGGTAAACTGTTTGTAACATGCCACTGGCCTATTGCCATAGAGCTGTCCTTTACTCGATAAAAATAGTAACAACAGCCGGATTACCCGGAGAGGAGGAGCTTGGTTAGTTTGGTTACCAGTTTTACGTCCCCTGCAACACTGTAAGGTCATTTAAGAGACGGGCTACTTAGACCTTGCCTGTCAGGGTCAACCAGGGCTGAGAGGGAAAAAATCCCAGCAGAAAAATAACCCCCAGAAGGTCTGCGATCGGGGATGGAACCGGGGGTCTTCCACATGCAAGATGAAGAGCCTAACCATTATACCACAGCGCCACAGAGGTGGGGCAGATCTGCACCTAAATGCACTACGATAAAAATAACCCTGGGTTTTTCTAGCATAAAATTCGAGTAAGGGATTGAACTATTTCTGTCTATCTGCCTGTCAGTCTGTATGTCCAGGGTTCAAACACGAGTCTTGAAAATCAGATAGCTCATTTAAGACTTGAAAAAGTATTGAAAATGGGCCTTTTTTTGCCTGAAACACCCTAAGCCGTGAAAAAGTCTTGAATTTTTCATCGCTGAAACTGTTAGGAAAAAAAAAGGGGGAAACACCGGCTGAGGCACACCCAGTTTAACATTGACAAAGCCCAACTGCGCCAGCGATAGCAAGATTTCTTTCCTGTGCGGTGTTCCGGATGTGCAAGTTTATATGCTTATTCTCAACGTCGGGCATTTTGGTCAAAGCAGATGTTTTGGACCCTCTTTCTCAGTATGTAATGCCTTTTAAATGAGGCATTAAATGCCAAGAATTGCTTCATGTAGGGGTCTTGAATTTTGTGTCTACAGTCTTGAAGAAGTCTTTAAAAAGTCTTGAATTTTGTCTTCTTATGTGTATATTAACCTCGAGTCTGTCTTTCTGTATGTCAGTCTATCGGTCCACCCTGTGGATCTGTCCACTCTAAGAGTCTGTCTTTCTGTATGTCTGTCTGTCAGTCTGTCTTTCTGTATGTCTATCTATCTGTCCACCCTGTGGATCTGTCCACTCTAAAGGTCAGTCAGTCTGTCTGTCTGTCTGTCTTTCTGTCTGTCTGTCTGTCTGTATGTCTGTCTGTCTGTCTGTCTTTCTGTATGTCTGTCCGTCTGTCTTTATGTCTGTCCGTCTGTCTTTCTGCATGTCTGTTAGTCTTTCTGTATGTCTTTATCTGTCCACCCTGTCAATCTGTCCACCCTAACAGTCAGTCTGTCTGTCTGTCTCACCCAACCCACTTGTTTCCCCAGAACGTGGAGAACAACGGCAACAACAACGTGAAGGTAGACAAGCAAACCCTCCGTGCCAGCCTGCGCCACAGCCTGCGTCTCCCGCACCATGCTGCGCACCTAAAGCACCACACACTGCGCAGCTCACGGATGTCGGTCGGCGCTGGCTTCTTTGAGAGAGACAAGCACAGCAATCGACATCTGGAGGAAATGGTGCAGGCCAGGATGGAGAGTTTACAGCTAGCGGAGGATGAGGAGCCTTGTGAGTGTTTGTGTGTGTGTGTATGTGTGTGTGTGTGTGTGTGTGTGTTTGTGTGTATGTGTGTTTGTGTGTATGTGTATGTGTGTGTGTATATGTGGAAGAAATGGTGCAGGCCAGGATGGAGAGTTTACAACTGGCCAAGGATGAGGAGCCTTTTGAGTGTTTGTGTGTGTGAATGTATGTTTGTGTGTTTGTATGTGTGAATGTATGTTTGTGTGTTTGTATGTGTGAATGTTTGTGTGTGTATGTGTGTGACTGTGTGTGTGTGTGTTTTGTGTGATATGTGTTTGTTTTTTATGTATGTATGTGTGTGAGTGTTTGTGTGTGTGTATGTGTGTTTGTTTTTATATGTATTTGTGTGTGAGTGTTTGTGTGTATGTGAGTGTTTGTGTGTGTGTGTCTATCTGTTTGACAACTTAGGGGTGCCAGTCTAAATAAGGGTCTACCTCAATGTTTCGGATCTAGCTGATGGTCTACCACATATTTCATTTTCCTTTTGCGTTTTAAAGACTTAGGGCTGTCATTGGACTGCACTAAAACTATTTGGTCTTGAAAAAGGTCGTTTATGTTTTTGTGATTGCAGTGTTTTAGTGTTTCTAATTACTTAATTGTGATAAAGATCAACTTTGTCCTTGATCAACGTAGACCATTGCACATTTCTTTTGTTGGTATTCCAGTATTTGTGTTGAAAAATTCTATCAGGTGGTTAGTATAGCCTTGCTGGGTTTCATAATGTAAGTGAATTAAATATTGAATCTCTCAGTCTCTTTTGAAGCAAATTTCATCTTTTGAAATGGGGCTTAGTTCAACCAGTTGAAATTAAAACTTAAGTAACCAATCATATACGCCTCTTTTGTTTTAAAAGCATCTCCTGTTAGGCTGTCTGGAAAAATATAGGCCAATCCATACACAACCTCTGCAAACGCTGAGGCCTTTGTTCCATCCTTCTAGACCTACTTAATCTAAACGCACCCAGTATCTGATTATTTAGCACTCGCCACCTACTTGTCAAGTGAATAGTGTAATATCCACCCGATATTAAATCTCAATAAACAATGTACCATATTCTGATCACTTGCTAGTTTCACTACCCATCATCTTTTATCCACCATTGACACAATGCAATTAGGCCATGGTTAGTCATACAGGGCTCTCGGTAGAATGGTGTATTGAGGTAGACTATCAACTAGACCAACCGGATGTGGGGAATTTTCCGTACCCTCCTGTTCTTTGTCTCTCTCTCTTTTTTCCCCAAGTCTTCCCTCTTCCTCCCTCTCTCTCTCTCTGAGTCTCACAATTGTCTCTCATCTTCTCTCCCCCAGACAACATCTCCAAACCGCCCAAGACTCTGTCCTACGTGATTGTCAACCCGACCCCCAAGCGCAAGTTGAAGAACGGCGACATGGTCTATGTCATTCAGCCTAGCAACATGCAGGCTGTGCCGAACAAACTCAACCGCAGCGGCCGAAGCCCAGCCAAAAGTTTCCGCACTCGCCACGTCAGTGTCAACGTCAACGGAAATGGCGTAGGAACCAGCAAGTCGTCTGGTGTGTCGTCCAGCTCGGCCACACCCACACACTCGCCGGTCAGCCCCACCTCGCCCAAGTCGGCCAGCGAATCTATTGAAAATCCGCCAAAACTGCAGGGGAGTTTGTCTGACTTGAGAGTTCCAACACCCACGTCGGAGTCTACAAACAGTGAGTTTGTTCAAGAAGATGAGATTGGCGAGATGAGACCTCGATGTAAATCCGAGTCGGTCCCGCGCCCTAAGACGCCAAGCCGAGAGAGAACATGATGTTGAATGGAACGGACAATTTGTTCACATGATGAAGAATGGAACAGGCAATTTGTTCACATGATGTTGAATGGAACAGACAATTTGTTCACATGATGTTGAATGGAACGGACAATTTGTTCACATGATGTTGAATGGAACAGACGATTTGTTCACATGATGTTGAATGGAACAGACAATTTGTTCACATGATGTTGAATGGAACAGACAATTTGTTCACATGAAGTTGAATGGAACGGACAATTTGTTCACATGAAGTTGAATGGAACGGACAATTTGTTCACATGATGTTGAATGGAATAGACGATTCGTTCACATGATGTTGAATGGAATAGACAGTATCTTCACATGATGTTGAATGGGACGGACATGTTCAGACAATGTTAAATGAAACAGACAATATTTGCAGATGATGTCAAATGGAACAGACAACATGCTCAGTTAATTGTGAATGGGGCAGACAATTTGTTCATATTATGATGTTGCATGGAATAGACAATACGTCTGACATTGGATGCACTCTTTATTTTGTTTCCTAAAAGTGAAGAATTTCAGCCATATCGTTTGCTCATTTGAATGATGTTTCTAATGCAGGTAAATTGCAAAATATGTTCTTGTTGCCTGGTCAAGACCTAATTGGTGTCGGATAGAGAGATGAGTGGGTATCACTGCCCAACTCTTGTTATTGTTGCATATTAGGGTCTTATGGGATATTCACCTGTTAAGTGCCTTTAGTCTTCACAACCGACACAGTCACGGTAGCCTTGCTCTGTACCGTGGGAGTAGAGAGACGTAGTCCACTGACAGAGTAGATGCTTATGTGCCCGACTCGTGTTTTTGCAAATGGACATGGCCTTTGTATGCAATATAGCATGACACACTGGTTGCGCAAATTCATGTCTTTGCGCGTCAGAGTGAATCTGAAATAGTGAACAACTGACAATGGGTGTAGTTTTGTGAATTTACATGCAGTGTGTGAATTAATAGGACTGGGAGTCACTGTTTATGCGTCTAGTCTGTCACCGGGCTTAGTAACCTCAAGGACTCAGGACTGGAGATGAGTCATTGAAAAATAAGCTGTTGACAATCTGACATAATATCATAATGGTTGCAGCCATTACTGAGAGACTGAATTGAGTCATATATGTCACATCACTTTAATGCTGCCCCATTGCAGGAATTTCAGTGAAATAATTCACAAAGTTTGCCACGACAATGATCGTCAAGCTAGGTAAGAACCTTGCATAATATACTCAAAGAGAACATAATCAAACATGCTTGCAACATTCAATGAGCTCTGAATTTGTTGTCAGGTGGTAAATACTAAGACAATAACACACGACTTTTTCGTTCGAGATGTTGTATACGCTGGCATGTCGCTCATTGTTGAATGACGTC
>JAUKPP010281302.1:0-10651 GCA_032273245.1 Phyllaplysia taylori
TCATTTAGATCCAAACAGACATTCATTTAGATCCAAATAGACATTCATTTAGATCCAAACAGACATTCATTTAGATCTAAATAGTAGGAAATCAGAGAACACTAAGATAATAGCATCTTTTAAAAAAAAGGAGAAAGAGCAGACAAAAAAACAACAACCAAACCCAACGACCAGAACAATCCAATCTAAATCAACAGTAAAATACAACTGCACTGAGGAATGTGAATGGCTTGTTCTAGAGAAAGTATATGCAGCTGAGAATGAAATATAATAAAATCGTCGTTAAAAGTTGTCTCAAACATAAAACAATTGGAACAAATGTCGGAATGTTCTACTTGTGATCGCCAACAATAGTTGAGCATAACAGTAAAAAATACAAACAATCCATTTGATGACGAACTCACTCCAACATCAGACGAGCAAATTTGTTTTGCAACGCGATGAAATCAGGCGTTCCTCAATTTTTTTACACTTTAAGTATTGGTATCATGTTAAACCTTGACTATTTCGCTCCCTGCCTGTGAAGAAATTATCACTTATTCTAGTATAGTAGTTGAGATATTTGCAATTTTGATAATGTAATAATCATCCACTATCAGATGGAAAAATGAATATTTCCTGTCTTTCAAAATGGCACTCTTCTTCTTTCAAACAATGAGTTTTGTTTATTACAATGCATCACCAAATGGGTTTTTAAGTTAACATAGGAGGTACTAGGTCACAATAACCATTCATGGTGAAAACAGTCTGAGACTCAGAAAAAGGCTGATAACTCCGTTCTCCTTGTTTGTTTGTTTGGGGTTTTATGGCTCCATCGATGCTATAAGGTCATTTAGGCGCCTTGTTTTGACGAGCGTCTGATTTCATGTAGATGCAACACATTTATTTGTTAGAATGTACGGTCTTCTAAAAAAGTGTTTTTCCTCACACCCACATGGTTTGAGAGGAGAAAAGGAATGTGTTTTTGTAAACAAAGTTTGTTACAACAAACTGTGCAAAGTAATAATTGAAAGCAGGTCGATGACACTGTGTGTGTTTTGCTCAAGAAGTACATTGTATGTTCATTTGTCAAAAACTATAAAAAATCATGTAAGGCTTGTTTGATGTGCTTGGATATCAAACAAAAAGTTACGGTTTAATTTCTTATTAAAACCCGCAACTGGTTTTGTTTCACAAAACAAATCCCAGCTCCCCCCCCCCTCCCCCCCAAAAAACAACAACAACAACAACAAAACAATAACAACAACAACAAACAAAAATAACTACAAAAAGCTATGAAATCAATTTTCATACATCAGCCGCTGTTGTCTAAAACATCTTATGTGCACTGCATACCTACACATATTATGAAAAGTGATTTCATCTGATCACACACAAAGAGAAAGACTACCATGATTCACAGCACAATCTGTCGTTCCTGGGAATTCTGAATGGACAAACAACACAAAAGAGTATGATTATAGAATGACAAAAAGAAAAATACCAGTATTTACACATTTCGCAAAAAACACCATGATTATGAGATTATGAGATCAACAGCTCAGGGCAGTACTCAGACAAGTGCCAAATTTGGTTAAAATCGTTATTTTTCTATAACATCGATTTACCAAAGTAATTGTGCGTGTTTTGTCAAAATATGAGCTCCCCAAAATTAATAAAAATGAAGTCACAACATTTTGATGGGGCGTTATTCATAAAAAAAAGTATTGTAAAAATGAAAAAAGTTTTTGGTCTTTTCTGTAAAATTTCAAAATGGCACTTGTCTGAGTATTCTGCCAACTGTCGAGATGAAAATAACAACACTAGATTATATGGAAACTAACTACATATTGCTTCCATAACACAAAAATGTCACACTCGAGGCTATACACATAGAAATAATTTGAATTCTTTCCAATATCAAAGAATTATCTGGCAGACGCGGTTTATCACCGAGATCCGAATAAAGAAATGAATACACTTACACATACACACACGCTTAATACACATGGTATGAACTCAAAATCCCTGTGCTGCTTTGGTTTGATACCCAGTTTTACGTCCCCAGCAACACTGTAAGGTCATTTAAGAGACAGGAAAATTTGTGTAAAGTGCCTTTCCCAAGAACACAATGTCGGGCCCAAGCTGAGTTTCGAACCCGCAACCTTTCGATTACCAGTCTAGCAGCCTAACCACTAGACTACCTACGCCACAAACGATTCGAACTCAGGTCTTCCACATGACAGGCAAAGAGCCTAACTATTAAACCATAGCAATCACCACCTGTGCCGTCAGCTAGAAAGCTTCACAAGTCGTAGCAAAAGGTCCAAAGACATGGCTGGGATGAAAGAGTCAATAAATTCCACCTGATGATCAAACAGGATGGGGACACAAAAAAAGAGTTGGAAGACAATGTCTATTTTCTTATACAATACCTAATCAAAGGATATAGGACTCGCCTGGATAGACAAACGTTTGGCCTATATCAGCGGTTCCCAAACTTTTTCATTCCGCGACCCACTTTTATAGGCCAAAACGATTGGCGAACCCCCTAAATCAAAATAATATTGTGAACCTGTCAGTTTTAGGTTAAATCATGGACGCTTCGTGACCCCCCGAGATTGCCGTCGTTTGGGAACCACTGGCCTATATGGAGCAGGTCAATTGAAGCCCAGACAACTATATGTACTATTTGTCATGGTGCTTCCAATATGGCCTAACTAATTTTTTGCACTTCTGAGATAAAGGGGGAAAACTGACTTGGACCCACTCTATCTTACCAGAAAAAACATTATGGAAATATTAAATTTTAGCAAAACTACCCTGCACCTTGGAACAAATGTAACACTAAATGATGCACTATGACATGGGGAATAACGTAATGGGCTTGTTCCTTAAAATCATCAACTCAAGTGTTTTCAAGCTTGCTGCAGACTTAAAAACAAATAGAATGTGGTAATTTTGGCATAAATTCTAGTCACATCTTGGTTGAAGCCTCTCTGCGTAAGTTTTGAGTAGAATTTATTATGAAGAATTTGGTACTTAAACCAGGGGACTCATTTAGAATATATCAGCCATAAAGCCTAATTCAGACTTTCAAAATGGAAGCACCATGATGTATTACTGAAGCCTTAAGCTCTCCTCACAACTCACAAATTCCACAAGTTCCACTCAATGCAGATGTGATTGTCTTTGTTGAGGCTCAGAAATCTATACAAAAATTACATCAAATTATCATTTTTGTAAGGATTGACAAATTATTTTGAACAATTCTATCTCCAACACAGCTGCATTCTATGGTAAATTATGGATTTCCCTACCCCCATACCTCATAATCATAATATGACAGGGTGGATCCAACAAGTCACGAAAAATCCTGAGTCAAGGTTGAAAGATTTGTGCATTTCATTATGGAATTTGAACCATTTCTTAGGGAAGTTCGCAGAGATAACTTGTTTCATGGAATTCTGAAAAAACTGAAAGCACCTTGTGACCTCTGCGTACTCCAGTGTAAGCTCTAATAGTAGCATGTCCTGGTGTAGGTAGAGAATAAAAACATTCGCCATGTATATATTATGCTCATCTTTAGATACCTGTCCCAATTAATTCATGCTGAAAGCTGTCTAGCTTGGCTTCAAAATTACATAAGTATTAAGTAAGTCAACATAATTTTTTGTTAAGCCCCTAACCTCTTTGGAGTAAACCATAGTTTTAAGTCAGCTGATAAAATATTTTGGTTAAAAAATTATAATTCTTCAGGTTATGCACTGGCTTTTCTCACAGCATTAACTTTCATCCTCATTAATTGTACTATTGCAAGCTACTATGTGTTTTGACTAAGAACAAATGAATATACACAGCATACATCTTATCTCAAACTGTTCACCAACACACAATTTGAAGACTGGGCATTTGAAAATGATCAGTTATATAAGCCAGAATAAACCAAAATTTCAATGTTTAAAAAATTGTACATACGACTTTCTTTTTGTTAAAAAGCCTAAAAATTATTTTGTTGCTGTACATTCAACAACAGGACAGGATGCCAACAAAACAGCTGTGAACATGCAGGAAGAAACTTGATATGATTTTTAAAAATGTACACATGTATTCCTTTAATTAAGTACACCAAAAGGCATCACATCTATCTTTAATTTCAGAGTAAAACACCTTAAAACACTGCAGTAGGGTAATAACACAGAGAAAATCTTTTTGATATTGTAAAACATTTTACAGGGGTTTTAACCTTGCCAGTCCATCGCACTAAGTGGGATACTACACTGAGAGCAAAGGTTTTGCAGAAAAAAAAGCATTGAACTCTCCTCCTCTAAAATAATAAAAAGAATTTTGTCTCCGAAAATTGGCCCAGTGCATCATCATTACCCTGGCCCGCACTGACAGATGGCATGAACGTACCCACTGAGATTCTCACATTCATGGCAGCTTTGACGACCATGAGACAATGGAATAAGTATACATTTCATAAAACCTTCACGGTCCTCTGACCTTAGTATAGAGGTGTTCAGGCAAAGCAGATATCCAAATAGGAAATGAAGAGTTTCATCATAAAATGTGTTATGAGCAAAATAAAAGAAGAAAAATTCAGTTACAATTTATCATATAACTTTTGAAAAGTAATTATAGTCAAGAACCATTTTGCTCATAAAAAACCCACAAAGCACTTTAATTCTTTTTAGAATCATAGCATTAGGCTCTTCAAATCCCCACACATATCGGCACCTACACAAACATATGCGAGCAGTTAACACAGACAGTAACAAACACAAATGCACCAATATTAGCAAACTTGCAAATGTATATATGAAAATATAGATGTTAAAAAATGAACAATAGGGAACAAACTATGCCTCATAAACCATAAAAATATGGAAAGACAGAAATATGCTACAAGAACACAAAATGTCATTGAAGAAAAATTCTTGTGGGAACAATGGAGGAATGTTACACTGGACTTCAGAAGACAGACTGAGAGGAGAAGAGAAAATATCAAGGGTAAAGAAGAATGAGAGACAGAGAATAAGAGAGAGGAAAGGAAAAAAGAAGACATTACATGATTGAAATAAATTCCTTTAGTGCATACTCCATGAAATACCCATGGTCTCACAATTGATTATAAAAGTTTTGCAACAACGGGACACAAAGTGAACGCATGAGGAAAAAAAAAAGCAACAAGAGTGTAAAGACATAAAGAAGGAGAGTTACGTGCTCATGGAAGTAAAATCTTGTATACAGAAGCACATTGCAATAAATAAAATGAAAGTGGCATTGCATAAAACCCCAAAGACTCCAGCTCTAGGGGTGACTTCTACATTAGCTAACCGCAATAAACTCAGCTTGAAATAATGTATAAGAACAAGAAAACTTACAAATCATGTTGCACAGTGTATAGAAAAAACTCAGTCTCAGCTACATAAACTATACAGGTGCAGAAACTGCATGGCTAGCATTTGCATTGTAAAACGACATGAACCACTTACATTGAATGAAAATAAAGCGGCCTCATTCACTCTTCTACACTTTGCTCATAGTCTATCTAAAAATTAAAAAAAGAATGGTTGCCTCAAAAAGGGACTGCCCTATTATTACATTATACATTATAGAAGCACATGGTTTGGCTTCGAGACGACATATGGGCCAGACTATGGAATGCAGCAGAAATTTAGCGGTTACCATGGTATGATATAATTGTTGCTGGTTTTGGTTTTAAGCCGTTTGTAACCATTACACCACTGGCGCAGGTCAGGTTAATGAAACACAAATCCTCGCAGCATAAACAATGCACTTTGCCAGATCAGGTCTACTTTTACATAGAGAACCTTCATGTCAAATTCAAAACCATTTGAAAGATATGTATGGCTACTACAGCCAAAGATGCTGGCGCCTCTATAAACAACTAACTTTAAACTTCCTAAAACTAATTCAAAGACATGTTATTTAGTCAGGTTCTATCTTTCTATGATCTATTTGACAAGATTCTAATGAAAGTATGTTTCCTTCGGCAGTGCATGCGCTGCTGTCAATGTAAAACTTCTTACGCTTATGAGGAGTTTTAACAAATCTGCTCTCCCAAGTTATCATGGCTAAAACCGCCAAGGATGCTGGCGCCTCTATAAACAACTAACTTAAAACTTTTATTTTTTATCTCCAAGTTATCGAAACAAATTTGTCAGCAAAGAGATGCTTTGCCTTATCCAAAACTTACTTTCCTAAAAGACAGACACTCGTTTCATCTTAAAAGAAACAGTTTTTCTAAAAATTGAATTGTAAATAAAACAGGCAAAATATGTGTTGAGCAGGTCTACTTCTCTCTACAGCCATAGACCACCACTGGTCCAAACTCTGCTTCCGACACAGCCTAAGCCAGACACAGGCAGAAGGCAGCGACTCCAGTCACATCACTGGCAATCAAACCCACACACACACCCACACCCCCACACACACATGCGATGATGCTATCTTAGGTAATACTTGAACCATACAACATGCCAGGTTTACAACAAATAAACACTTCTAGAATTTGTTTACATCCTAAGGCAAATTTGAAATGCATTCAACACGTCCAATATCATAGCGGAATTGTGACAAACAGTCTTGTACAACATATATCTTAACAACATTGCCAACAATTTTTCTGACATACGATTGTTTTATAAAAGCACAATAGACAATATAAAGCCTATTTAACATACATCAACAAGCCTTACATAGAAAGGAGAGGCCAAAGCCGTGCCGATGTCGCGCTCGTTCTATAAGCCAGAGCTCAAACTGTGAGTTGAAGAGTTGAAGCAACGGTAGACTATTCAATACAGCCAGTTGTTTGTTTGTTTTGTTTTGGTTAGGGTTTTAGGGCTCCATAAACTCTATAAGGTCATTTCGGCGCCCAACAGCCAGTTGGGTTATGAGGCCTTTATGCAGGCAGGCATCAAGAAGCCTGTGACTAAAATTTATATGATGCAAGTTCCACTTTAAAAGTCTGTCTTATTTTGCTTCTTTCCGCTTCCAGTTCAAGCTGTGTCCCACCTGAGAAAAGTCATCTCTTTATCTGCTCATTCTTTGGAAAAATGTCTTTATGGAACAGTAGCCCAGCTAAAGAACACGGCAAAATACCATCGTATGGCATTGATTGCTGAAAAAGGACAAGTGTCCAGCAGTCGGGGATCAGCAAAGTAAAGTAAAGTAAAGTAAGTTATCTGCTCATTCTATCTTTTCTTTTGCCTTCCACAGCAGTACACAACTTGCGTCTACATGACAATGGCAAATGTGAAATATTTGACATACTTTTTTATACTTAGTGAAAGAAAACTATAAAAATTTAATTGATAACCAAACGTAACTGAATCACAGTACACTTGAAGAACTATTTTGATTGATTTCAGAAAAACAACCATTTAAATTTACAAAGAGTTTATAAGACATTGATTGAACATTCTTGAAGAAACCTTTTTTGACTGACTTCATCAACTCTGCAGTTGTAAGCCTTGAAACAAACCCTTAAGAGACCTTACTTTACAAGTTCAAAATCTGTTTTCGGAAGTACACTCCCTAAAGTACACTCTACCGTTGTCATGACAAGACTTCTTGAGCAGACGAAAACCAAAGCTAAACTGCTTGTATTCTCAAAGACAGACAGCAACGAGTTTACTCTCCATTACTTTGAAACCTAGCATCTCCTAGAGCTGAAAGTACTTTCAGCGACAATTTTGTAGTAAGCTTAGCTACTATTGCAAGGTATGAGATATTTTTTATCATCCTTCACAGGAAATCCTATTGGACAATTGCTGCATCCCACAGCCAATCGCAGACATCCACACTTGATTAATGAATGTGGAACTCAATCACTGCTTCTCCCTAAAACCTGAATTTTCCAAAGACATATCAGCCACTTTGCTCTTTGCTTCACACAGAAGTGCCTTTGTCTGCGTCTCCTTTCCCGACTGTGTCCAGAGCTTCCATACTGGGTGTGAGGAAAATGCTCCGAGGTTTGGCGCGTGGAACTTTCCCCTTGTCTCCGCCTGAGGTATTTTTCCCTCCGTTGATTTCAGCATCCTCATGGGACGCCTTCGGTGCTTGGGCTTTTCTGTTGCTTCCTTCCACATCTGAAATAATCATAAGAAACTTTTATGCAACTTACGAGCCTAAAAGAGAACTGAAGTTTGCTTTGATTTGGTTACCATTTCATGTCCCCCGCAACACAGTAAGGTCATATAAAAGATGGGCTGCTTCGACCCAGCCTGTCAGGGACAACCCGGGTTGAGATGGAAAAAATCCCAGCCGAAATAAAACCCTAAAACCTCCGCCACTGGGATCGAACTCAGGTCTTCTGCATGACAGGTGAAAAGCCTGACCATTACGCCCAGATAACGAAACCATCCACTCATCAAAGTACTTAGGTGGGTCTATAAAATGTAATTGTGTGGGTGGTGCCGTTATATCGTTGGGACTTTGAGGGAGGATCGTCTGTGACTTGCCGCTGCATTCTTTTGTTTTCAACATGCCATGTGCGGTACCAGTTTTACGTCCCCTGCAACACTGTAAGGTCGTTTTAAGAGAGACGGGCTACTTCGACCCTGCCTGTCAGGGCCAACCCAGGCTGAGAGGAAAAACATTCTAGCAGAAAAAAAAACAGATCGTCCGCGATCGGGGATCGAACCGGGGTCTTCCGCATGCAAGGCGAAGAGCCTAACCATTACACACATCACAGTGCCGGTGGTGCTTTAAAGTTATTTGTGTTAAACAGGTTAGTCTGTAGTGCAGTGTGTGCTGTGTTTCTATATTTGGGAGCTGTTACGGCTCCATCGACACTATAAGGTCATTTCGGCGAAGAGAAACACTTTTGTTTTTGCCCACATTGTCCTCTGTAGAAGGATTTTTATTAAAAAGCTACAAAGTGCAACAGTGTGTTGTGTAGTGACTTATCTCTCTTCAGAATGTGGTAGCGTCAGGTGACAATGCCCTACAGTATCGGAGCCCAAATCGAAAGGAAATCTTAGAGCTATCTGATGAAAACAACGAGGCCAGTCCTAGCTCTTCAAGATGTGGCCCCTTTCTATCTTCCCTGTTGGGGCAACTTTGAATATAACAAGACCTCGAATATAACATTAAAATTAGGTTGGTCATGACAATCTTGTTTTATCCAAGTTTCTCTGTATTTGATTCAACTGTAGAGGCAGAACACTTTAACTTGGTTTTGGTTACTAATTTTACGTCCCCTGCAACAACTGTAAGGTCATTTTCGAGACAGGCTTCTTCGACCCTGCCTGTCAGGGCCAACCCAGGCTGACGAGGAAAAAATCCCAGCAGAAAAAAAAACCCAGATCGCCCGCGGCCGGGATTGAACTCGGGTCTTCCGCATGACAGGTGAAGAGCCTAACCATTACACCACAGCGCCTTTACACCAGGAGCGGATCTTAAATAACATAAACTAGTCTTAACCATGCACTAAAGTGAAGCATCGATAGTTTAGTAGTTAGGCTGCCAGACTCGTAATCGGAGAAATGCCGGTTCGAATCCTAGCTCGGGCCTGACGTCGTGTCCTTGGGGGAGGCACTTTACAAATTTTCCTCACGTCACCAAGGTGTGAATGGGTACCCGGCTGCAGACAGCGATCGATCTTGACGTATGTTAGTGCTTTAGCGCCTGTAAAATGGCAGCTTGCACTGTATGCTTCCAAGGAAGTTGAAAAGGTTTCTGAATGATTTGGTCTACTAGGGTAATAATGATTGTAAAGCACATAGAGTTTCCTTTCAAGTGGGGAAATGCGCTATATAAATGCAATCTATTATTATCATTATCATTAAAGTCCTCCAAGGTTTTCTAATTCTCATCCAGAAAGACTAGGTGTATCCACATGTTTTCAAACAATTCTCTGTTTCAGTTTCCATGAAGACTCAACTTGAAAGTTTCTAAGAAACAATAATGCAACACAATGAAATCAGGTGTTGTCAAAATTGTGCTATCGTGTTACACTTTATACATTTCACTTGCTATTGCTCAAGGAACAATTGGTGAAACTTGCAGAAAAGTTGAGATAGAGGCTTAGGATGGCTCGTGAAGACAACGCAAAGCATATCTTTGTATAGCGTTTTTTTCTGGAAAGCTAATATTTGCTGAACTGATGTTTTAAAACTGGTTTTCGATTTAACAAGATTGGAGCAACCTACTGTTAGAACCAAAGGCCCCTTGTAACGCTATTAGGTCACTTTTGAGGCTGCATACTTTGACTGTATTTAACAGGATCAGCCCAGACTGAGAGGGACACAACATCTCAGCTGAAACATCGGGGGATCAAACTCTTGTACTCTGCGTGATAGGCAAAGAGCCTAACCATTACACCACAGACCGCTCTCACCTGGTTTGGTTTGGTTTGGTTTTGGCTTAATGTCCCTTGCAACACTGTAAGGTCATTTAAGGGGTGGGGTACTTTGACCCTGCCTGTCAAGGCGAACCTGGGCTAAGAGGGATATATAATCCAAGCAGAAACAAGGAGATGATAGACTGGATCAAACAAACTGCCCCACTCCGGCCCCGAACTCACGTCCTCTGCGTTGTGACAGGCGAAGCGGCTTACCATTACACCACACATGGCTCTCACCTGAGGAGTACGGCCGGACATTGGAGACCATGTAAGGGCTGGCCCCCCGATCGACCTGTC
>JAUKPP010281324.1:0-10651 GCA_032273245.1 Phyllaplysia taylori
GGATCAGAGGGGTTCCTCGGAGTCTCAGTGCTTGTGTTCCTATATTGTTCTTATGGTAGTTGTTGTTGTGGTTTGTTTGTGGGGGGAAAGGGGGGGGGGGGGGATGCTGGATGGTTTTGTAGCCTACATGTATTACTGCCTACTGCTTTTGTTTTTTCATAAGGCACTTCAACTAATGAGTTTCACAACATTTTAAGAATTTCGCGAATTCTAGTCGATCGTGAGAAGTTGGATTTAAATTATGTGTGTTAACAGAAACATGCAAGCTATTATCCATAATGAAACCTGTAATGACAGTCCCACGCAGGCTACCTGTGTAAAGGCCATTCTCGCACTGGTGGTAGTTAGTGGTTCTTAACCCCTAAAGTGGTTTATTCATGAAAATTAAAAGAAAAAGCGGAGGATCTGAGAAATCCCTTTTCTACCTTTCTTTATAAATAAAAGGACAACGCACGAGAAGGTACAAGAACCGCAAATCTAATAATACACCGGAAGATTCTGCAGGGGTGAAAATTGAGGGGTTTGATATTTTACCTGTCACCGTTTTCTTCTCTTGCCCCGGAAACAAAAAAGTTCACCTTCATTCTCCCTTCACTTCATGAAAACAATAACAAACTGTTAAGAAGACCAATGCGCAACCTTGCATCAGTGATTGTCAACTTACTTAAAACGTTTTAGACATGAGCCAACAGAAGCAGATTGATTGCTTGATAGAAAGTGATGACGATGACCTATCCCTAGGAAGGGATTGGGCCAAAGTCGAGGAGAATGTGACAAATGTAAGTAAATAGGAGGACTCGGCGGAGTTGGGCAAAGCTACAGTCAGTCAGGCTACACACTTACACACACACACTACTACTATTATTAGTAAATTACAGTCTACTACAGTATCTCCTCACTCATTTCCCCCCTGTTCTTTCTGTGTTCATCAGTTCACTTAAGTTTTGTTGACAAATCATGATGCAGTAGGCTATTGCATGGGCCAAAACTCCCCCCCCCCCCCCCTTCCCCTTCCAGTCATGCACACATGTGACATGACACAGTGCACATAGAGGCTATACACTCCTCCCTACTACTACTACTATTCTCCTTTTGTTTTCTCTTCTTCTCTTTCACTTTCTACTCCCCTCCTGGTTTTCGCTATTTTCCCTTGTCTTGCGCAAATACTAAACATGTCCACTCCTCCATACTCTCTCTCTCATCACAGTTTTTAGATCTCTCTCTTACATGTCCATGATGCAATCACCACATATCCACACACACAAAGTAAAGCAATGAAGTGGAGGAACCTCACTCCATCTCTATCAGACTCTTTTGAAGTCAGAGTTAGACTACAGGGTCCAGAGAGTTTATTTCCCACATGTTCTCATTTTTGCAATGTGCCCATCCTGGCATCCTGAGTGTTAAACCATGCATCTGTCTGCCTTCAAATTTTAGTTCCGCAAAAACAGAGCAAAGAAGAACGTCATTTGTAGGTTCCTCCAGTTTCCAATTACAGTCGAACCTGCCCAAGACGATAACTCATTATTGAGAGAAAGAAAAGATGTCAGATGAATGTGAAGTGAAAAAAAACACCCTTTCCCCTCCCTCCCCTCCGATGAACATTAAGGTGGAAAAAAAACCTTTCTTTTCAAAGTAGTGGGATGTTTTAAAATGTTTGTTGGGTTTGGGCTGTTTTGTTCTGTTTTTTTGTTTGGAGGGCTGGTTTGGGCTTTCTATTTTTTATTGTTGTTCAAAATTAATTAGACGATGGAGTGCCAGAAGGAATAAAGAAATTTGCTGTCGCCACCCAACAAACAAACACCTTTGTGCCAAGTCTGTTGTTACTGACTGGGTGAACAGAGGGCCCACTGGCTTTGCCTTCACTTTGCGTCGGTTAGGAATTACACTGTATTGCGAGTTATGGGAGGGGCTAGTAATGACAGGTGAGTGGATTAAGATGGTCGCTTGCCACACTCCTCCGCAGCTGAAAAGCTGTTACTGTTACCCAATGGTCAACATGAATAAGCGCAAACCTTGTCAATGCGCAGTGCTGGCTAGCGAGTGTATAAATTGTAGAAGCGGAAAATAACAACGATCGGTGAAAAGAATTGGTACTTGCGGCTTGGACAAAGAATCATCACTCGTCCACATTGATAGCCGCCCATGATTATTGCAACATGTCGGGTGAAAACAAAATCGAGTGGTCGTCTTGGGCAGGTTTTTGAGGCTTTTGGTCAGTAAACAAGGGTGGTTGTGGCCGCGCTGGACAAGTGGTCATCTTGGACAGTGCAGTTATATAGAAAAATGCAAGGGGGAGGGGATCGGAAGTGAGATATGGTCGTTTGTACAGGTGGTTGTCTTGAACAGGTGGTCGCTAGAGCAGGTTTGACTGTGCCATAAGAAGATGGTAACTAGTGACCAGTTTGAGTCTGTGAGTCACATCTGCAAGGCTATGCTCTAGTGGTAAACAAATGGGTAGGGATGGATGTGCAAGGATTTCTCATTCTTATAGACAGACTTCATACCCTTGGGGTGTTCAGTGTTAGGGGGCATAAGCTTGAAAACTTGATACTTTTTAGGTTGTACCTCAACATGCAGATACTCAACATGATAAGAAAACAAGACTAAAGTAAAAGACACTGAAAATTATTGTAGTAGGCCTATAATATTTCATTTGTCTCATCTGTGTCAGTCGTTCTAATTCCTTTCTCTAAACTGTTCTAGAATGGCTTCCGCATGGGGCTTGAAGCAAGTCAAGAGCAGATACTTCAGAGCGGTTTCAACTCTGGATTCAAAGATGCTCTACGAATGGCACTTGCTGGAGGAAAGCTTGATGGAGAAATCTGGTATGACATTAATTTTTCTTTACTTTTCTCTTTTATTCATTACTTACTGTCCCAAAATATACCATGTGTGCCCCAGTCTATGGGTAAACACATTTGTAGCATGTCATGAGTTTGCTGATTCTTAAGTTGTAAAATAATTTGACACAGAGGTATCAGTAAAAAAAAGAAAGGTAAGAAACAGTAAAGCTTTAATGCCTGCTACCCTTTTGAGACATCACAAAAATATTTTTGAAACTTTGAAGCCGGGATAGATTGTTTGTGAAAATCAGCAAACAACTCAGATGAAGTGATAAGCTATTTCTAATAGCTGAGCACAGACTAAGCACCATCTGACCTTACTCTTGAATTTGAAAATTTTAACGCTTTGATTACCAGCAGAGGCTGCTTTGAACATGATGTGAGGGAATCATTGCACAGTTTTTTCTTTGTCCTTGCAGAGCATCCATTGTAACCTGAGTTTTATGAATAATAGTCCCCTTAAAAGTGAACATTATAGATGAATAGCAAAGAAGACGTTTGTTGCATACATTACTGAGACATAACATTTTTAAGGAAAAGTCTGAAAACAAAGAGAATGAATCAAGTGCTTAGACGTCTGACAAGAAAGAAATTGCATAACTTTTAAAAAATGTATTTCATTGTATGGGATTACAAGCTTTGTTACAAAAGTGTTAAAAGATAATGATTGTATATTTTACAGCAAGCATACTTCACAGCATGTCAGTAGGTAATGACAAACACTTATATAGGAACTGTTAAAATATAGAAAGAAATCATTGAGGTATTTCATCATACAGAACCCAAAGTCACACCCCCCATACACACACACATGCGCACAAATATGACTCTAAAAGCATTTTTGTTTTTGTTATTTTCAGTGCAAGACTGACAAATCCTAGCATGGATCAAGGCTCAGCGGCAACAAGGGAAAAGAAAACCCTCAGTGCTAGTGGTGAAGCTGCCAGCAATCCAAATGAACTTATGCTCCACAAAATTTTAACAGCAAATTCTGAACTGATTGGAGAAATACCAGCTTTTCTAGGTCCAAGTCTAGCTGAGAGGCTCTCTTCGTTTAGCACTGTAATGGAGACATTGCCCGGCCAGAAAGACAGCACCTCTCAAGCACCAGATTTGTCAGTAAAGAAGATCAGCAAGTGTGAAAACAGTCAGGGCCAAGGAGGAGATTCAAAAGATGCGTCTACGTGTGAGGCTGTGTGTAACAATCAGTCTACTTTCTGGAGTCAGCTGGAATCCTTTAAAGCTCAGACAAACTCTACAGATTTTGTTTTGCCTTCCTGAATTTGAAACAAGGTGTGAGAGCGGGTCTCTTCAATTTTTAAACATTGTTATTTCACCTCCACTCTATTGTGCGATGCCTTTTTATTGAAGTGAATTGTTCACCTCATGGTGGAGGGATTTCACTTTGGATTTCTTTTGCTTATATACTTCGAACAATTTTTTTTTTCTTTGCAAGTTTACCACAGCTGGGGATGTGATAATTCGAGAGTGGAGTAAATTAGTTGTAGGGTGATTAACTTTCCCAGTGAAATGATAATAGCAGAGATATATTCCATAGATATTTTATTTAAATTTTGATGCTATTTGAACAGATTGAAAAGCACATCACAATACTGGCCTTGATGTTGCAACACTTCCTGTCTATTGTACCAGTTGTTTGTTTATAGGAATTCATTATACTCTGTTGTAATATCTTTTCACACTTGCACTAAACCTTACAAGAGCATGATTGAGGTGAATAAATTCTCTGCCCACAACCATGAAAGCTCTGCCCTATGCCTTTTAGTTGATCAGCAAAGCAGTACAATCCTGCCTCAAAGAAAACGAGCACTCAAAATTGTAGATAAGCTTGAGCTTTCAAATGACGAGAATTGGGTAGTGGGACAGGATAAGTATTCGTTGATATATGGGAGTATGTCCCCGGTACTTTTTTCACGGATTTCATTAAACATACATGGACAGTTAAGTCCACTGGTGTTGAACTTCCTGAGTTGATTTTTGGCTAAGTTTTTTTCAAATCTCAGTCCCCCCCTTCGTTTTACGTATTTAAAATGGTTCATTTGAACTTCAAATGAGTTTATCTTTTTAGCACTCTCTCAAAGTCATCAACTCATCTCCAGTCAACTGTACATGTGACATGTCCTTTGTGTTCATGCACGATCAAATTTTCTGACGTATGCTGCAAAATATTGTGAAACCTTGATTACTTTTAAAAGACAAGTTTCTGTCTTATTCGAAGCACAAATATTTTGCAAAGGAATTTATTACAAGCTAATTTGTTAACTTTTTGTTTCCCTCGTCTGTACTGATTGTCATTGTCAGTATTGTAGTTGATAAGAAGTTTTAAATCTATGCTGTTTTTGTTATGGGTGTGATCTGATGAGGTTTGGTTCAGTATAGGTATACCCCTTGCGACATATTAAGATAATTTTGGAGGCATGACCTCTGAATTTTAATGCCCACTTCTGAAAGCCAGGTGTTTCAATAAGATGCTACGGAGGCCTCCTCTTTTATCTGAACATGAAGTCTAAGATACCATGAATAATGATTTTGTGCATATTTTATTACCAATACACCAGTTTTTACTTGGAAATGCTGGGCTTTAAGTTTTGCTACTCTCTAACTTGTGTCTTGAATGAGACTGTTTGTGCTGCTTTCTTTTAATCTTGGAAGGTGTAGGAGTGAGTGGTCTATACAAGAGCACTGCCCACACAGTCACCTCTTACACTGTTTAATTAAGTTCAAGAAAGTTTTTTAAGTCTCAAACCAATCACAAGAAAACTCAGATATAACAAGATCACCGGGACCAGCCCAATGTCCTTGTTATATCAGAATCAGAACGTTTATTGGTCTCTGACGAGAAATTTGGCATGATCATGTTACAGTGACAAATGACAACACCAACAAGTGCAACGTGTTGTGTAAGACAATATGCAGTATTACATTCACCCACTATTTCTCTCTCTCTCTCTTTCTGTTTTCTTCGGTCTTTCAGTATTCTTGCTCGTCACACACAACATGAACTTCATTCACCCTCTTCCTCTTTCCACACACTCTTTATCTCCCTTGCTCTCTCTTACATTATATCTGAGGTCTTGATAGATCCGAAGGTGTTTTTAGCAAAGAGAAAGAAGGACATTGATGCTCATTATGTCCCAGTTCCACTGCGCACTGAGTTGGAATGATTCCTACTCTAATGAATGTTTGTGGATCTTATGTTTGTGACATAGCATGCCAGAGTTGTGGGGCTTGTTTTATGATGCTATTTGATGAAATTACAAGGAGAAGACTTGAACGTTTTATTCTCTTATCGACTCATGTTGTTGATGAAGGTTGTAAGAAACTGCGAAGCAGAATAAATACACTCTAAATAATATGTTTTAATAATTTGTGCACTTGATTTTATGTCCTCTTAGCCCCTCAGTACTCACACTAGACACACCGGCACTGTGGTGTAATGGTTAGGCTCTTCACCTTGCATGCAGAAGACCCTGGTTCGATCCCCGATTGCGGACGGTCTGGGATTTTTACTGCTGAGATTTTTTCCCTCTCAGCCTGGGTTGGCACTGACAGGCAGGGTCGAAGTAGCCCGTCTCTTAAAGACCTTACATTGTTGCAGGGGACGTAAAACTGGTAACCAAACTAAACCAAACACTAGACACAAACAAATGGCCAGAACACTCTTTGTAGTGTGACTGTTATCAGTACACTTGATCACTTGTCCATCAGTGTATAATATGCTACCCTGCACAGGCATCTGTGATTTAATGTTAGGCTCCTTGCTTATCACACAGAGGACAGTGGTTTGATCCCTGCGTTGAACCGCTGTGGTGTAATGGTTAGGCTCTTCACCTTGCATGCGGGAAGACCCTAGATCGATCCCCGACCGCTGACGATGTGGGTTTTTTCTGCTGGGATTTTTTCCCTCTCAGTCCGGGTCGAAGTAGCCTGTCTCTTAAATGACCTTACAGTGTTGCAGGGGACGTAAAACTGGTAATCAAACCCTGCGTTGAACAAACATCTCCGTGTCCCTGCCTGATGTTGTTTCCCTCTCAGCCCTGTTTGGCTCTATCATACTCGCACACAGGGATATGAAACCAAAAACCAACACTGTCCTCTTGTAAATGACTGTTTTTTGTGTATTAGTTTTTTTATTTATCAAGCAGAGCACCTTTGGTCTTGCTGTTTGGTGTCTGTGGAAAGGGGAGGGGGGGGGGGGAGGCTACTGCCAATGGCTCACCTTAGGTGTCCCAGTTCTAGCCTTACAAGATTCAATTTTTCTTTTCTGGAATTTTCCTGGCTTCACACTTGTACTATTGGAGAAAGTGTAGTTGATGGTCCAACTCTTGAATGACCTTGTAGCCAGGGGCACTAAACTGAAACAAGGCATGCTTACTTCCTGTCGATCCAAATAAAGATCAAAGTGAAATGGCTAGCAGCAAGAGATCCCATACAAGAAAGTGTTTGGTTGGTTTTGGAGTTACGCCCTGTGTAACACTGTAAAGTCAATATTGAGTTTGACCCTGCCTGTCAGTGCCAACTGAGGCTGAGAGGGACTCAACATCCGAGCAGAAGCAAAGAGGTTCATCTTAATCTAAAATTGTCATTGAACTCCGCAACTTTGCAAAGAGTCAAATCATTGCACCACAGATGCACATAGGGGTTTTATTTGCTCTTCTCAGATGGAACAGCGATCATCTGTATCCAAGTCACACTCACCAGAGCGTTCGGTTTAGTTTGGTTTGGGCTTAACGTCCCTGCAACACTGTAAGGTCATTTAAGGGATGGGCTGCTTCAAACCTGCCTGTCAGGGCCAACACGAGCTGAGATGGACATTGTCCCAGCAGAAAAACGGAGATATACATGTACTTTATCAAACAAACTGCCCCATGCGGGCCTTGAACTCATGTCCTCGGCATGATAGGCGAAGCGCCAGACCATTACACCACAGGGGCTGGTTCACTAGTGTGTGAGTTGTTTTGGTTTGGTTACCAATGTTACATCCCCTGCAACACTGTAACTGTAAGGTAATTTAAGAGACAGGCTATTTCAACCGTGCCTGTCAGTGACAACCTGGGCTGAGAGGGAAAAATAACCCACAGATCGTACACATGCGGGATCAAACATGAAGACAAAGAGCCTAACCATTACACCACAGTGCCTGTTGTGAGTTGTGATGATTAGGCGTTCCCCCTATCACACAGAAGACAGGAGTTTGAATAAAGCCTATGTGACTCTCAGCCTCGGCTGGGCTTGACAAGAAGGGCCGAAGTAGCCTGCATTGAAAATGACCTTACCACACTGTTGCAAGAAGCAACCAATCAATAAAGTCAATCAAGTTTTTCATTTTAAACTAAAAGAAACTCCTTTATTACTGTAGATTATAAATCATTTCAAAGCCATTCATAAACAAAAAATGTCGATAATTCAACAAAGAGAACCCCATTTTATCCGTAGCATGCTAAAATCGGAGGTCTTGTCTCAGAAATTAACTTGTACATTACTTTGACCCATGTGGCATAAAAATCGAAATAATGCAAGTGCCATAGAAACATAATATTCCAAGTGCAAGGGCTGTAATAATTTTAAATATAATTAATATTAACATGCCAAATGCATAACAAACATAATAAGTTCAGTGCTATCTTGTACAACATGTGATCATCTGATATATATGTGAGGCAAATGTGAAACAAAATTATACAAAGTCTCATTTTCTTTGCAGTTTGCAGATAAAATAGGGGATAGAACTGAGTTCACAAAATGCCCATCACCCCAAAAAAAACTCCGACTACATGTACTTCCCACTTCCCCTCTTCTGTTGTTCTTTTTAAAAATGTAATGATGCTGTCCAAGACGACCACTTTTCTTCTCGACACTGAATGGTTGTTTTGGACAGGTTCAACTGTACTGTCAAACCTGTCCCAGTTGAAGTGAAGATGTAAGAAGGGCCTGAAATTTTTTTACAGGTGCAGATGATCGTCTTGTACAGGGGATTGCTTAAATATCAGAGAGGGGGGAAGTGAGACTGGTCTGTAGAGCAGACATACATACAGTCAAACCTGTCTAAGACAACCACCCAATGTCGAGAAGAAAAGCAGTTGTTTTATTCAGGCGGTCATCTTAGACATACACTAACATTCTATTTCTTTCACTCTGCATACTCAGAACAATATCTGGATCTTAAATGTTGAGTCTTATTGTCTGGGAGTATTTAAAACACTCTTCTGTCTGTTTTGATAACAAGAAAAAAAAACCCACACACATAAATTGGTAAAAATAAGACAAAAATAGTCTTCCAATTTTTCTTCTTTCATCATAAGTAAAGACTTGCTAAGGGGGATGGTGTATGAGAAGCAAAGCAGAAGCAAACCTGCAACATCCTATCTGGACAACATATTGGAATGTACTGATATGCAGAGGTCAAATGTCTTTAGATCAGTGGAGAATAGATGGAAGTAGAAAAGGGAAAAGCGTGCATCGGCGCTAACTATCAACAATAATGACAGTGACAGGTAAGTGGGTATCTATAAAATATAAATAAATTTGGACATTAGTGATCAAGTCGTTCGTGAACCTTGGTTTGAGGAGTTAATCAAGTAATGGTGGGTGCTGCTGCTGCTGCTACCATTGATTTAGATAACTACTGCAGTGTGTCCTTGAGCAAGAGACATCAAGTCTGGCTCTTTTGATCGCTCCAAAGTGGCAACCCGCCATGGTAGCCATGAAAATGTGAGTGATCAACTGGTTTCCATGTACTTTTTTAAATATTGTTTGTATTGTTGAATTACAGTAGTCTCTGCCTAAATGCATAGTGCTTGGCAGGGTTGAGAAACCTGCATTAAGGCGGAGTGTGACTTTATACACACAAATTAAATAGAAAAAAATTCGTCATGATCATGACAATAGCGTGCATTTGAGCGGAGCATGCTTTTATGCAGAGACTACTATGATGTAAGTATGAACTTGAGATTGTAAGATGAATTTCCTGACTGGGATAAACAAAGTCACGATTTTTTTCATTGCCCCTCCACATTGACAGATATGGCATTACGTTCTTCATTGATAGTGATATGCTGCAAATTTGATTAGATTTGTCATTATCAACTGAAGAAACTGTTTTTAAAAAATTGCTCGTCAAATGTACATACTTTCCAATCTTTTCATGTGAATCAATGCAAAGAAGTTGAAAAAGCAGAAAATAATCATACTATCATATATAAAATCAATATTCATGTATATTAATAACACGTATTGCATTCACTCGGCTTGCTTATCAACATAAAGTACATGCTCTGTGAGTCAGACACATAAAATAGTTAGACAGTCCAAGTGTATAGGTTAAATTGATACAAGCTAATATTTCTAAGACATGTTTAAAGTTTAGATAACTTATCTGGAACTTCTGAGGAAAAGTAAATTTGTTTATAGAGGCGCCAGCATCTTCGGCTGTTTTAGCCATAACTTCTGAGGAACAAAGTCCCTGACAAGCCTTTGTTTTGAATATCAGTACCATTATGCTTTTTCCCTTGAAAAAAATAATTTTACACAGTTGTTTCTGCTCCTTTAAAACTCTTTACCTTCTCCACCAGGCAGTTACATTAGGCGGAGTGTCCACTGACTTGTTTTGTCAGTTGCAGGCCAGGCTCATCTATATATGATACTAGCTGCGTATCCGGCTTTGCCCGGGGTAATCGGAAAGGGAAGTTAGGGCCGAAGAAAATATGATCAGTTTTATGCTGAAAGAGAAACATAACACTGGCAAATTTGAAAACAAAGAAACCTGCAAACCAATGAAACATTTC
>JAUKPP010281346.1:0-20535 GCA_032273245.1 Phyllaplysia taylori
ATAGGGAAAAGTGGAGAGTGTTTGTTTGTGGCCTATACCCTGGTCCAGGGTGAGAAAGGCAATGATGATGATGACTACTTCACAGTGAAAGAAACGTAAAACTATACTATAACAGCCTTACACCTTCTTCCTTGTGTGTGACATTAACTGTGATACAATGTAACTCAATAGTTGGTATAAATGTTAACTTTATAACATAATAAAAGCCGTTTCTTGGCTCCACTATGACCATATAGTGTCAAAGGAGCTGTAAAACCTTTAAGAAACAAACAGAAGCATTAAAGCGGAAATGATCACTGAGGACATGGTGATGTTTATCCATTATATTCTAACTTGGTGACATTTTGAAAAAACAGTTTTGTGTTATCCTGCTATGCACACGAGTATTAATTGCACCTTCCTATTGTGTTTCAGAACTGCGCATGTCTGTACGAAGTAGCTTGTGGCGTAAAGATCTCTCCGGGCATCAACACGAATTTGAAGAGGAAGTCTACGATGAAGAGGAGGACAGCTATTCAAAGACGTGCAGCACTTGTGGCCATGTATGGACGTATGAGAAGATGTGATCTCGTCGAATATTACAAACATTTGTGACGTGACCAGAGACTTGGATGTGCTACAGCTGTGTGCCATATAATGACCAAAGCATTCAGAGGTCATTACTTGTTCAATGGCTTCAAAACCAGGACTTTTCCTGCCACTCAGGGAGTGTGGGCTGCACAATATAATTCGTTGGTTTTCATCTTCTGAGCTAATTCTAAGCAATATGTTAGATGTTGGTTCTTGGCAGAGGACTTACGGGAAAACCAAGTCTTCCCTGCACCCCGATAAACTCCAAAGGACAGTTGTAGTGTTCAATATAGTTTTGGAATAAGAAAGAGATGTATGCAATTTCAAGAGAGTCCTGTAAAACAATTATGCTACAATTTTTGTATCACATGCAACTGCAATTGAAATCTGCCTATCTCTCTGATTTTATGGGGAAATTCCCAAAATCAGACTGCCTTTCTTGAGTCCCAATGACGTCGTTTTTCTGATTACTTGAGTCACACAGGAACATTTTCCTTCTTTCCTAAATTTGCTGAAAAATAGTTTTTATTTGCAAGAAGGAAAGAACCTGGAATAAAGAGGGATCCACTAGGTCTACTCAGACAATAGATGCGGGTCAGTTAGGTTAGGCCGAGATAAGATCTATATTAATTTCTGAGGGGTTGAGATGCAAAACCAGCTACATCCATTTCAGCCCTTCTGAGAAAGTCAACTTTTTCAACTGCTTCTATATGAACAAACTGATTGCAGAAAGTACAACAGTGTGTGGCAGGAAGCATCAGAGAGAAGTTGGAAGGGGGGGGGGGGGGCTATTTTAAGTAGGTGACTCACAGTGAAGAAACAGTTTTTCACATTCTTGAAGAACTCCTTCTCCTTTCCTTCATTGAGACCATTCTTGCTTTTGTTATTGATGTACACCTGACACTCCTCTCCTGGCATCAGATCATTGTCAGCTTTTGTTATTGATGTACACTTGACACTCCTCTCCTGGCATCAGACTGTTGTCAGCTTTTGTTATTGATGTACACTTGACACTCCTCCCCTGGCATCAGATCGTTGTCAGCTTTTGTTATTGATGTACACTTGACACTCCTCCTCTGGCATCAGATTGTTGTCAGCTTTTGTTATTGATGTACACTTGACACTCCTCCCCTGGCATTAGATCGTTGTCACCTTTGATGTTGTAGGCAGAAGTATAGTCGACATCTGCAACGTCCTTGTTTCCACCAAATGCTGTTGGCATTACGAAATAGATAAAAATTTGTTTCAAGAAATTGAATGAAGACAAATTTTACGCATGTCATTGTCATTAATTAAAAGATGCATGAATTATGGTGTCTTATGCTGGCATTTGAAAACAAAAGTATACTTTTATTAACGAAATCTATGTACACACAGGCATTGAAAAGGGGCATTAGGAGCATAGACACACATTATAAACATTACAAAGTTGTAGAGAATAAGTATGAATACTTTGCAAATTATGATGTGAGAATAATACAGAGTACACGAAACATAATTAAAAAAGAACTCGGCTGTTGAAATGTGAACCAGTTCATTGGGTGACAACAGATGATGGGTTTGGCTGTCCCATCGACATGTATCTCCACGGGAGGCCCTGTCATGCGAGGCAAATGCCTATGGGGACATGTATTAAATGTGGACCTACTGTATCTCTTCAGCAGCCAATCACACATCTTCTCATTATTCTCCGGAGTCACGGGAAAGGGCAGCGAGGTGGGTCTCTGGGGTATGGATTCACGCTGTGGGCAGTTGCATTCATGCTCACCATGTGGTGCCCCATTACAGCCTGGGTTAATGGACCTCACATGCTGTTGGTGCTGCTTTGCATCTGGGTCGTTTGCTGTGGACTGAGATGTCATACATGCACCTACTGTTGGGAAAGATCTATCAACAATACCCAAGTCAAGCATGCTATCGTAAGATAGGAAGAAATCATTCACACAATCTGAAATGTAGATTAAACATGGTGCATACACATTGTGAAAAGTCAATTTCCATACCTTTTCCATACCATTTTGAGGATTTTCCAGACTTGAAATTGCGCAACAGCCGGCAAAGATACGAGTTTTAAGAGCGTAGGTTAAAGTGAAATCATGTCTAATGCAATACCGTACATAAGATTAATTAAGAGAAAAATAAATGTACTCACAAACGTATAATTATCATTACTCCAGCCTTTGTCCCACTCCTGGTCTTGCAAATATCCACAGAATCCCTTGTATAACCATGAAGTGAACAAAAAAAAAATCCTAAAAATGTCCTATCACAGTCTTCACCACAGTGCTTTCAGCACCTGTTGTTCTGGCGTTTTGCCAGCTCCTCCTTCACAGCAAGGAGATTGGCTTTTATCGCCTTGGCCCTTAGCATGAGCTCCTTCCATTTCTTCATGGCAGACACCTCGTTGGTCGTTTCCGACACATCCACACACTTCTCAGCTTCATCTAGAAGGGCCTTCTCCTCCCTCTCCAGACAGTGACGCTTTACCACAAGTTCCTGCACCTCCTCATCCTCCCTGCATCGTTTCCTGGCCACTTTCTCCTCTCTCCTCTTCTTCTTCTCCTCCTCCTCCAAAAAGTGGTACCTTTGTCTCCCCATCCTTGCTGCATCTAGGAGCTGCCTGGTGATGGGGACATGCTGGGTGCCGCCCTGCTGTTTGATGTAGTCGAGGATGTGCCGCTGTGCCACAAGGGAGTTCTCTGAGAGCTTCTCACAGACGAGCTCCTTGTTGAAGGAGAAACCTCTCCCGACGCTGGCTTGGCCATGTGACAGCAGCAGCAGCATCCTGACCTGCTTCCAGACTGGTGCACTCAGAGGTTGGAGGTATTCATAAAGGAATTCGTCGAGTCTTGAGTTGCTTGGGCGAAACTCAAGAAAACGACTCTTGAGCTCCTCACGCTCCGAAACCTGGTCCAGGACATCCCTCCAGTTGGACAGGAGAGAGTCCACATCACTCCATGGCACCCAGCATGCCTCTGCCAAGATCATAAGGAGGTTTTTTAACTTCAGAGCTGCCCTGCTCTTGTCCGTGGCCATTAAGACTGGATTACGGCATGAGAGCTGTCGCACGGCTTTGTATGTGAGGGGTGCCTTGTCCAACAGCTTCTGCACCATGAATTTGATAAAGGAGCGAAACTGCTCCCGCAGGCCAAACTGCTGGAGGTCAGAAAGCTTAGCTTGTCTCAGCTCCCTGTCTGCAGCCATCCCCATGTCGATTTTCTGCACAGGCAGCATGATGTCCTTGTCCCCGAGGTCCAGTTTGATGACATCTGCAGGATACTGCAACCCCTTGAAGGCAGCTGGAGTGATGATCCTAAAGGCAGCAACAGAGAGAACACAAAATAAGGAGGTTAAAAAATTGAAGGGCAGGGACGTTTTAATTCTCAGAGGGAAAAGCCCCCACCCAAAACTAAGAAGATAACTACACAAAAAAAAACCCATTGGAAATCCATATGTTCACTTACAAACACAAAAAAAAAAATTAACTTAACCTTTGAAATTTTATCTATTCTTTACACACACACAAATTATAATCGTAAGTTAAAGTATTGCTTACAACACATTCTAGTAACTTAACATACAAAATAATACATGTGTACAATCAATAGCAAGCAAACCAAATGAATGAAAAAAACACAGGAAGTGGAGAGACTTCATCCACCCAGAAACCTCCCAGCCAGACTTGGTGTGGCCCAGCTTAAAATCGTTGTGCAGAATGTGCAGACCGCATGAACCAATGTTAAGCATCTGCTTTCCTGTCTCCTTCTCCACCTCCGACGAGAACTTGTCGAACGTGCTCCAGTTGACGTTTGGCCAGGCCATCACATGACATCTTTAAACTGTCCAGCAGGTCCGTAGATCAGGCATGGCCCAGGAAGTACGATCTCAGGTAGCGAGAAACCACCTTGTTCTGGCATCCGTACCTCACAAGAACGTCGAGCTGTTTCTTTTGGAGTGGTCCGTTCAATGACTCATCGTACATGAGGACGAACCCCTCCGCAGCGTTCACCTCTTTCATCAGCATTTTGTCGATCTATGAAATCTACATGACATTGAATCCAGGCCTATTCCTATTCATTAAGCATTTATCTAGATTTTTTTAGATCTTATTCATCTTCTAGATCTAGTAGAGCCGTTTACTTAAACTTTTTTATTAAATTTCAAATAATATTAAAAAAGAAGTCGAGCCGGAAATCTCGCTTCATCGTTTCATTTACTAAATTTAGGTTATGTTATTCTAGATCCAGCAAAAAAATCAAATTTAAGAAATAAATAGATCTAGGCCTAATCGGAATCAAGAATTTCAACTTACAGAGTTTTCTTCCCTGAGAAGTCCACCATACTTCTTGATGACGAGGCTGTAGTAGTGCGCCTTTCCACATTTTGCAGGTGAATTTTCCCTTTAGCGTGGCTCTTGACCGCATGCTCACCCATGTTCGATGTGTCAAAGCTTTTCCCACACGCTAAGCACGTTAGCCATGGCTTGTAGTTGGCATTGTCAAGCCAGGCTTTGTTAAAGTAGCACTTTCCCATTATTGAGGCACACAAGCCGAACAATGAATCTCGAGATGCAATTCTATTCACGAGCTCAAGCCAGTTGAATGGAGTGAACCAAGGAACAATGAACAGTCGGAACAATAGAGTGAAAGACCGCGCAAGACTGAGAACGAAAACAAAAAGAAGTCGAGCCGGAAGTCTCACTTCATGGTTGAGCGACAAGACTTTAAAAAAAACGCCGTCATTTTTCCAATTCGGATTTCTACTTCGGCGAATTTGTTCATTTCAGCTGTGGGTTTTTTTTTTCGGTCACCATAAAAGTCTTGTCGTCTCGAAAACCGGGAAATTTTATTTTCCATACCTTTTCCATACTTTTTTCTGGAAAATCATGAAAAAAAAACCCGTTTTTCAAGGCTTTTTTAAGTCTGAAATCGGGATTTTCATTTTCCATACCTGCGTACGCACCCTGATTAAACATGTGCTAGAGACTGCATCACCACTAGGTGCTTTGCCCTCAGTGGTTGCCCTGATGGCCCCTACAATATTTATTGGGTTCTTATTAGCCGCCCTCATGTCCATATTCACATGCATCTGGTCAGATTTTGAAAAGCCACTGTCCATAAAGTTCTGTAGGCCCCACAGGTTGGACATAGCACCGCTGTCTACAATTCTCCAGACGAAGGCTTCCGGTTGATTCTTTTTACGGTCAATCAGTTTGATCCTGATGCTTGCCTGTGGATGGTCCGATTTTGCTGATTTCTTGAAATCGTTCTTTGATATTATCTCCCTGTTGAGCACTGCCCCTATTTGGGCAACGGCCGGCTCAGATGACACTGAGCTGAGGGTTGAATGCTCCTCCTTCCGACGACCAGCCCTCCAGCAGTTCAAACATTTTGTGTGGGGTTTAGTGTTCCAGGAGCCATTTGGTCTCTGCTTGAAAGGGTGGAACTTCTTCCCACAGTCTAGCAGCAGGGGTGCTGAGGCAATAGAGGTCGGAGTTGTAGTTGTAGAGCGGGGTGAGGCAGAGGCTGACGACGAAGTGGAGGAAAGGTCCTCGGCACAGACTGATTTGCCAGGTTCCAGAGCAATCCTTTTCTTTGATGTCTTTGGCTTCTGGTTTTCTCCTGGAGAATACTTGAACTTATGCAAATACTCGAAAAGTGCAGGAGAAAGTTGTGTGGCATTGGTCGTTTCTGCACCAGGTTGAGGAAACTTCTTCAACACAGCATCCACGTTGAAGGGGACGATTCCACAGGCCCTGAACCCAGCCTTCAGGTTTGCAGGGATCTTCAGCCCCATCTTGTTCATGAGCTTAGATAGTAGGCCAGGGAACAGGCTTTTGTCGAGGGATGTGGAGGAAGGCCGCAACATCTTGTGGTGTTCGATGATTTCTCTCCACTCCCTCTTCATTGGCTCGAAAAAAAACTGACGTCGAGAGGCTGGCATTTATCTGTGCTGTTGGGGGGCAACAGCACAAAGCGAATGTTCAGTTCCTGACCACGTCCTGGCTTTGGCTTTTCTCTAAAAGTTTAACTTTCCTTTCCAAGACAAGTTTTTCCCTTTTCTTCTAAAAAACATCAGTCTTGTGCTTTAAAACCGATTGATCTTTTCTAAGTATGTTAAAAGTAACTCTACGTTAATTAAAGCTCTTGAAAATGGAAGCTTTTTCCTTCCTTAGGGCGGAGCACTTTTCTCTCCAGGTCTTCACTAGATGAGAATTTTCTTTCCTGACATGGGCACACTTTTCAGTCACCTCTTGTTGTAATTTCCAAATGCAAATGTTGCGCGTTTGGTGGGGAAGAAACAGCTGAATTTTTTGTTTCCTAAAACAGGAGCAGAAAACTCTTCTGCGAGAAACTTCCCCAATTTAGGAAATACACACTTCCTTTCCTTCTTTGCTTTGAATTTTTTTATCAGCTGAAGAAGTTTAACTGTCACAGCATTGAGGGTGTAAATGCCACTGTTATCAGTAATAAGCTGATGAAGTCTTTGGGAAGTCAAAATGAAGTCCACACGGAGGAAGGAAAAGAAATGGACAGCAAATCCGTTCCGAATTTGAAAGCTCTATTGACTGTACGCCGCCACAAGCTCTTGAGCCATAACAGTAATTACTGTTTCAATTCATTCATATCTTGTATTTGTGGACAGACAGAAGAGGAAAAATCAGCAGGGTTGTTTTGACCATTCATATCGAAACAAAAATAAAATTCTTTAAATGTTTCCAACAATGAAAAAGAGGGCTGTTTAAAGAGTCTGCATTAATGATGATCTTGCACAGGCACAGGATACCAGGATCAGTATGCAATGCTTTGGCTTCATTCTTATCACGCCGTGGAGGGGAGTTCAATCCCCACATGGATGAATGAGGTTCTCCGTCTTATTACTGAAAAGTGAAAGTTACTGCTGAGATGTTTCATCTCAAACTCAAAACGTATTATGATTATGATGTATAGAGAGAGTATAGGGTTTTCACCATGTGTGACAGGATGAAAGAACTCAGTTTTCATCATGTTTGGCAGGATGAAAGGAACTCAGTTTTCACTATGTTTGGCAGCCTTTATACTTTAAAATGTATTAATTTAGGTCTACCAGTACCAATTTTGATTCAATGAAACATATTTACTTATTATTGTGCCGATGAACAGTTTACTGTATTTGATAAATTTGAATAGACACTTCTCACAAACTCTTTAGAACGTCTTTAAACTTGTCTTTTTTAAAAATTTGCAATGATTTGTTTGGTTTGTTTTTAGTTTTATGTCCCTTGCAACACTATAAGGTCATAGAGATCACAATGATTTGTCTTTTGAGGTGCTCAGTTTCAAAGGATGCAGGTACTGATCACACAACCGTCCATACAACTCTAACCTCACCCAGGGAGCACCACCGGTGTCTGTGGTGCAATGGTTAGGCTCTTTACCTATCATGCGGAAGACCTTCTTTCAAACGATCTGAGTTTTTCTGCTAGGATTCATTCTTCTCAGTCCGGTTTGGCCCTGACACTACAGGCAGGGTCTTAGTAGCCTGCTTCTTCAATGACCATACAATATTGCAAGAAACGTTAAGCCCAGTCCAAAATACATGTACTTGCTCTTGAAATTCTTTTCACCCCACCCAGCCTCCGCCAGACAGGTAAGAGATTTGACTGACTTTGGCTTAACATCTCTTGCAACACTATAAGGTCATTTAAGAGACAGGCTGCTTCAACCCTGCATGTCTGGGCCAACCCAGGCTGAGAGGGATGCGTCCCAGAAGAAAAACCAGAGATCGTCTGCACGTGGGATCGAACTTGTCTTCCACATGATAGGTGAAGAGCCTGATCATCACAGCACATGCCTGTCTTCCACATGATAGGTGAAGAGCCTGATCATCACAGCACATGCCTATCTCATTTCATTAATAAATCAGGTGATTCACATCTGGTAAAATACCTCTACCTTTTTAATAGCCTTTGCTCTGATGAAAGGGACCAAGTCAACCTTATCTCTTAGTCAAGTTCAAGTTTCTGCCAGTCCTGATGTATTATGTTGACTTTATGCTGACTCAAGGGCATTACTTAAATTAACCCGCAGCCACACACTAACATTTTGTGGTCATTCCGCGCATACATGAATAGATGCACGACCCAAATTTGCCCATCCAGTCACCTGACTGCACATGACTAAGTGTTTTTTGTTCTTCTGGCTGTGTGTCCACAAAGTGTTAGTGTTAGACATAAGGTGTAACACAAGCAAAATAAATGTCTCGCCAAGTCAAACTAGACCAACACCAGGCTGAGCAGTCCAGACTGCCACTTGAGACAACTCCAAAATTACCCTTTTCACTTCACTACATGAATACCTTTATGACATGACCTGAGCTAAAAAAAACAGTACCTCCTACTAGTCCTACTCAGAAACATCTGTCCTGTGACCGAGCAGTAAGGCGCCCATCTACAAATGTGGCGGTCCCAAGTGCAAATCCTGGCAGGTTCATTAGGATTATTGAGTTTCATGGTTCTGACCCTTCTCCTTTTAGAGATGGTTGTAGAATTAAAAATTTGCGGTTGTGTGACCAATCCAAATGAGTCCTGAGTGGCAATTTGGCCATGTAGAGAGTTACTATTGTCACCCGAAAGTCTATTGGTTTCCCTTTCAAATAGTGAAAAAGTTATCCCAGTTTGATTAGGCACTGCGATATGTTTGATTAAATTTACCCTACCATACATCCAAGCGGGGAAAAAAAAGGAAGAAAAACAGCTTTTATGGTTGGTCAATGTATTCTTAGCGGTTATTCTCCCTCAAATTTAGCCAACAGGTGTAAATGTTACGACACAAGGGGACAGAGTCTATGATCAAAGCATTCACATGTCAAAACATTTTCAGATACTGCAAAAAGAAATATTTTACTTCTGAGCACCCTAGTTAATGTTGAAGGGCCTTTTCTCCACTTAAGACTAATTTGGACAGATCGCAAGACATATTGTGTACCGGTATGACCTCAATGTTGCAAGGGGTGATAAACTAAAACCAACCTCCCACTCCTGCAAAGGACATGTCAACTACCCAGCCACCTAGGTGGTACATGCAATCACCTTTATTAAGAGGCTTTGAGAATCATACTACTCGGCCACCAGAGGGCAACAACCAGACAAGCCTCAATTTGAAATTTTACATAACGGCTGAAAAATTATTTAAATGTTTCAGAGTATTTTACATTTCCCACCTAATTTCTTCCTACCTAAAACAAAAGAGAAAAAAAATTAGGTCCTGAAAAATGACAAAATGGTGCATTTAAAGTTGTTGCCCCCAGGTAACGTTTTTCTCACATCTTTAGAAATATATGTTGTTAATGTTATGAATACCAGTAACATGAATCTCGACTTTTCACTCCACAGAGACATTAACATAAATATAATTACATTCAGGCAAAACAATCAATATCAAGATGAACAAGATGCTAACTTTTTAATCCATTCCTTTTTTTTTTTACATTCACATCCATAATACAATCATTCTCAAACAACTCCACACCAAGTTTCAATACCCTTTCTAATCACTCCATTTATTTCACAACTGTCACACAACAATCACACATATACATGTACACTGTAAATAAAACCACACAGTGGGATGAAATAAGTAAATGAATGTTTTCTCAAGTTTCATCTTGAGTTGCTGAGAAAAGGACATCTTTTATAGTCATTATAGGAGTATATTGGCATTCCCCAGAGCTGCCAACACATAAAAAGCAAAATTAGGAGAGTTGACCAGAAAGTAGGAAAGCAGGATTTTCAACTAAAAAAAAAAAAAAAGTATTCTTCAGCAAAACACACTATAAACATTACTCTATGATTTCTTTTCCAAGTATAGAGACAACTATATGTTTCTATTTCAGCCATCGGTATCAGCTTATAAACTACATAGCTTGAAAATAAATAGAATCCCAAGAACCAGTCCTACTCATTCCAGACAATAGATTATGTATTTCAATACTTTTGGTGAAATTTCATACTAAAATACTTTTATCCCAGTTGGCAGCTCTGACAATAATGTAGATTTCCACATAATGGCTGACATCTAAATGGTTGTCTAAATTCCGATGTCAACCCTATTCCATTACATTTCAATCAATGCAACTATTAGTGAATCTTGTATGAAATTTTCATCATAATAACTTCCAGAAAAATATTTTCTTCATTAAACTCTTGCTAAAATCTGTCAACAAATGGTGAAAAATCAAGTTTAAGAACTGAGAAAAATGGCAGGCAAAATAATATGAAGTTATCAATATAATATACATAGACCACAGAGAGGAAGTGTTCACATTGTAGTTGTCCAGCATTTTAAGCATAATATTGTAAATTAGCCTTCTTCTTGGCTTGAACTTCAATGATAGCATCCATGTAGTCCTCATGAGTCAGTTCAGTCGCCTCACGTCTCATAGCAATCATACCCTGTGTGGAGAGACCAGGTCAGAAGAATGAGTTTAGAGTTGTTTAGCTTCTAACTCTAACCTATGAGTTGCACCAGGGTAAACTTCATGTGTGATGTCTGCTTTCAAGACATTGAGTCCTCATAGAGCATTGGCAAATTGCCACATATTAGCCTTGTTCGTAAATATCTGAGTACGGCAGAAGCATCTTATTCCTACCCTTTCTAAGTCATTCAGCCCCACAAACAAAGTTATTATGATCTTAGTAAAACTGTTCAGAAGAGTGTGATCCTAAATGTTAATAAACAAGCACATGTCAATGAGAACAGAGTAAAAAAAAAGAGTAGCTATATGGTTCCATCATACCATAAAATTGGCAAAGAATGTGTCCAAAGTTAGTTGGGGGTAATCTATATAAAAGCTTAAATATTGTGGGTGCTTAAGCCTTTTCTTCCATCTAGATGGCCTCGTGGGTGGAAGTGTCCTACATTTATATTGAAATTTACCTTTGTTTCAATATGACAAATTCTGCATCAGATTCACTAACACACCGGTAATTCAAGCCAGAAGGTCATATATGATCAAAGTCTATATCTTTAGTGCTTGGTTCCACTAAAATGCAAACCTAGACATTACAAATTGGGTAAAGAAACTTACTGCCTCAACACAAACTGCCTTCAGCTGGGCACCATTGAAGTCATCAGTGCAACGAGCCAGTTCCTCATAATTGACATCTTTGCTGTAAACAGAAAAGAATGAAGAAGATAAAATAAAAGTGTAACAACCTTTTGTCATGCATAGTCAGATCTAAGAATGAGTGCAACTGATGCAGAATGCTTGCATATACTCATGTGCAAAAGTAACTTGACACTTTTTTTAAAGCCTGTATCTTCACTTTCCAGTTGAGCATTAGCACAAAACTTATAATTCAAGAAAGAATAATTATCTGGCTACATGTCTGCCAATTTTCATTGCAATCCGTTTACATTTGTTGGAGTTACAAGAGTTTAAAAAAAAACCAAGTCGAAACTTTTGCATCAGAAACATTACAAAGTGCAAACATCATCCTGGCATGTCGTCTACAATGTTTGCCCATGATGTAAAATGCCCGACAACCCTTTGCACATGGAAATAACCATACCAATAGTAATTTAAAATTAAAAATAGTAAACCTGCCTTCCATAAGAATGGTTTTAAACTGCTTACAAATAACAATAAAACACATTTTAAAGAAAGCACTCAGTTCATTTGGAACAAAGTTACTCGCCCAAAATTGGATGGCACCTTTCTTAGTATTGTAGGAATTTCATAAACCTAAAACTACAGCCTGGAAGAGTATAGTGTGGGTAAGAACTAACTTTTAACATGTTTCCAAAACTCTATAAATGTCTAAGAAATTCACAAATGATCAGAAATATGTGTACGTACTTGACATTCATTTTGCGTGAGTGAATCTGCAAGATTCTGGCTCTTGCCTCTTCATTTGGCTGGGGGAACTCAATCTTTCTGTCCAGACGACCAGACCTCAACAAGGCTGGATCAAGGATGTCCACTCTGTTTGTCGCAGCAATCACCTGACAGCAGAGAAACATACGTAGGAATTTTACACGTACGGCAAGAGTATCGTCTAAAGATAAACATTTTCTTTGTTTTGAAACTTGGTTGTCTTTGACACATATCTTGAAATGAGTGCTTCAGATTTTCCTCAGTAAATAGAATAGGTCACTGTTGATACAATGGATCACAATAAAGGTTTCCGATAGCATAAGCCTGCCATAACCAGCTAGGGAAGTTCATAACAGCTGATGAGACTTTAGTTATAGTGGAAGCTCATTTCATTTCATAATTTGTAAGATCTATGCCATCCATGAATTCTGACACAGGAATAGTCTTTTAAGGGCGTTTCTGGCTGAGTGGGAATGATCCTGGATTCGGATTATTTGTAATTCACTAATGAGTTTCAGAGCATAATTTGCTCTATCTACCAGATTATGGTGGTAAATGGTACTGTACTGATCCCTGTAGGAAAATTTGTTTTACAATGATGATACAAATACAATCATACTCATGTATAACAATACAATGCACAAACAAACAAATAAACACTATACGAGTGAGTAGTAAATAACAATCGTTCATACAAACGCCACTGCCGGTCGCCACAAGAGCAGCGCACTAGACACCTATTACCACTTGGGCCAAGTGAAGACATTTGTGTATAAAGTGCCTTTCCCCAGGACACAACGCCAGACCTCCGCAGGGATTCAAATCAACAACCCCCCTCTTCAGTACAACTACAAGTTCGGCAGCCTAACCACTTGGCCACCTATGAAATTAAATAAAGTCATGCCCAGCCTAAAATAACCCTAAAGTGTTGCTGTGGGCATAAAGCCAAAACCAAAGCAAACCAGTAGTGGTCCAGGTAGACACAAATGTCACAAGCCAAAGTTATCAGGGCAAGAGATAAGATCACATGGTCAGCCCAAAAAGGAAGAAAACTATAAATGTTTAAAAATTTCCTCTTCCCTCAACATTTTGCTACATTCTCATTTATCCCTTATTTTTTAATATTAGAAGATAGATCTGACTCCCTCCTGTTTTCAGCATGAACATTTGAATGCATCCTAAAATATTAGTACACCTACTGAACAGTCCCTCCCTTCCAAATATAGAAGACAAAAAAAAGGGAAGTTACTTTACCTTTATCATGGCATTTGGCTGGAATCCATCCATCTGGTTCAAGAGCTCCAACATGGTTCTCTGCACCTCACGGTCACCTGCTTTCTCACTGTCAAATCTCTTGGTACCTTGAGATTAAAAGTAGGAAAAAAAAATTACTTGTATTAAACATGTGAAGAAATGGGTACATTTTTCTTCATTGTCACAAAGGGAAATTTGTTAATGGTTGTTTTGTTCTTATTTTTTCACATACTTAACGCACATGCATGTACCCATTTAACAAGTATAGCATACCTACTTATCTATCACTGTGTGTACAATATCAGAGATAGCTTAGTAACAATATTGTTTACTTATAAGTTGAAACTACTATCTTTGCATATGAGGACAGAAACCGACAATACCATAGTATCATGGCTTGCATCAAGCTCACACTATCACATCACAAGAAGAGCCAGCCAATCTTCTATAGTGTATTCCTATAAAAACTTTTCTTATAGATACAGTAACTAACACATCAATTGCAAATTCAAGAGGCCTTTCCCTCTTTGAACTGCACATGAAATTCCTCATAAAATTCACATACCAATAGCATCAAGCTCATCAATGAAGATAATGGCAGGTTGCTTTTCCTTTGCGAGAGCAAAAGCGTCCCGGACAAGCTTAGCCCCATCACCAATGAACATCTGCACCAACTGAGGTCCTGCGAGTTTCAGGAATGTGGATTTTGTCTGTGCAGCACAAGCTCGAGCCAAAAGGGTTTTTCCTGTCCCTGGAGCTCCATACAACAAAACACCTGCAAAAGAGCAAAGACAAAAATTGCTAAACGTCACAAAGCAGGACATTAGTAATTGTTTATGTATATCACGTTTACTTTGCTCCTGTCTTGTTTATAATATTTTCATATCATTCCCTTGGACTTGATGAAGGCAGACGTCCTGCAGAAAATTTGACATGCCTTGTCTAAACTCATATTGGTAAAATACACATCCCCTGTAAGATACTGCATTCCTCTAGAGTCGTTCGATGGCAAGAGAATCTACATAAGCACTTTTCTAAAGAAAATGGCACTGAAAATATTAAGTGCACCATAATCTAAAAAGTACACATGTACATGAAAAATCCACCAGAAGGATATCATATTTCCATATTCATTTTGTTGAAATATAACACTTTTCTCCACATACCTTTGGGAGGCTGAATGCCTAAAGCTTCAAATCTTTGCTTGTGTGTCATTGGCAGAACCACTGCTTCGATCAACTGGAAAAAGAAAATGAAAATAAGAGTAATGCTACATTATGACTTTAAGGGAAACTCCATTCTCACTGAAGCATTATTTGCCGTTCTTCATCTAGAAAGAAACAGAAGTTTATGAATGACAGACAAATAAGAGTGTGTTTGTGCCTGATGCAAGATTCCTTCAAATTCCGGTTTTGGTTTGGTTACCAGTTTACGTCCCCTGCAACACTGTAAGGTCATTTAAGAGACGGGCTACTTCGACCTTGCCTGTCAGGGAAAAAATTCCAGCAGAAAAAACTCAGATCGTCCGCGACCGGGGATCGAACCGGGGTCTTCCGCATGCAAGGCGAAGAGCCTAACCATTATACCACAGCGCCGGTTCACGTTCCGGTAAATGATAACAAATGATAATGTTTTGTGAGTAAAAACAATCCAATGGTCAGAAAGAAATACTGATATGGTGAGCAATGGTGTGATTTATAAAAAAACACAAAAAAAACCACAACAGTTTCATAAGCTTATACAAGTAATTTAAAACAGAAATTTGATTAAGGTGTGACCATATAAAGTAACAAGAGGAAAGGTGTTATCATGTTGTTGTTTTTAAAAAGACTATTTATACTATTCACATTCAACATGAACTTTTACCTCTGTGATTTGTTTGTCCAGACCACCAATGTCAGTGTACTGTTCTGTTGGCCTTTCATCAACTTCCATAGCTTTCACCCTTGAGTCATACCTGAAAAAGCACGCAGGTATTAGACATATAATTCACATCACATTATTATGAAAAACGACAGCAAACAAAAAATATTAAGATAGACTCAACCCCTGAAAGTGGATGGAAAAGAAGATAGTTCAAAATAAATTACCAAATAATTCCCACATTTCAAAATCTTTAACATACGAGAAGCTTGTTTGCAGATGTACATTCATAAATTTCAACACAGATTAGGCTGAGCATCCACTGACATGTTTTGTCAGTTGCAGGCCAGGCTCTTATGTATATATCATATATAGGTGTGCCTGGCCTGCAGCTGACAAAACATGTCAGTGGACGTGCGGCCTTAAGAAATCTTCCCCTAATTCACACACAACAATACTACAGGGAGTGAAAACTACTCACTCAGCTGGGAGGGTCTCAAGAATAAGATAGGAGTCCTTGTTCACACCCTGAAATCACAAATAAAATTTCATTAAAAAACAAACAATGAAAGCAATTTCTGAACAATGTTTGAATAGACTGAAATTAACATAATTTGATGCTGAAATTGAATTATGGTATGAAATAATTGCATCACACGTCTTGGTAAATCAGATTGATTTATTTTCTCAATTCTTAAAGACCATTCAAGACATAAACAAAGAAAGTAGAAATGAATCCATTTAGAACGGACCAAATTAAAATTAATAAAGCTCCTACTTTGAAACGTATTTTTCAAATCCCTTTTGTTTTCCCTCTCAATCATTGAATGTATGTTAAAACAGGCACTAAATTTACCATAGCAAGGAGGCTAAGACAAAAAAATCTAGGTGGAAAAGACCTGTTGAAAGTAAAAACTACACAATCACACAAGACAGAAAATTGAGGCAAAAAATGCTTTGATGTTAAATGCTCCATTGAGGCAAAAAATGCTTTGATGTTAAATGCTCCATTTCTTAATTAAATACTGCCGAATCAGGTCATTTTGTTCGCACATTTTGAAAATCCAGTAGATTAAGCTTTTTAGTTTTCTTTCATTTCAACACAAAATCTGTGTTTAATTCGTAATACCTACTATTTCTAGCTTTTTTCTTTTAACATCCTACTGACTTTTTTCCTGTCAACAACAGAAGCACAATTTTGTACAGGATTTGTTCTTCCATCAAAGCCACAAGCACACGCAAAGTGTAAAAGAACTCATATTCAAACTAGTACACTCACCACCAGATCTCCAGGCTTCAGATTCTCAGCATCAACCAGACCAATGACTGGAAGGAAATAAGTCTGGAAACAAAAGGTAAAAAAAAGACAGCCAGCTTTCAGTTTCATCATCAGAGGATTAATTTAAGGACAGTACAAGAATATGTTCACTTTGAATGGCACATGGCGAATTCTGATTCAGAATATTTCCAAGAAAATGTTTTTTGTCCAAAACCTTATTTCCAAGTATCCTCAATATTTTGCAAATGCAAGGACATAGAACTAATAAAAGAAACAAAAAAATAATAATATTAATATTAATTACCCCTTTCACAACGCACAACTCATAGCCAAATATGAAGAATTAGTGACAAGTCTATGTATTGTAGCATTCTTTGAAAAGACTCATCCCCTCCCGCCTCCGACACACGAATAAAGAGACACCTTTGATCCACTGTTGCTTGTTCCTGGACCGAGTCCAGGACCCACAAAATCTGCCACACATATTCAGTTTTTGTAGATCTTAATCCAGAGCTTGGGTGAGATGCGAGTGTGTGTGGGGCGCTTTACATTTTACAGGAAGGAAACAGGACTAAAATACTGAAAGAGATGTATTCTTTAACGATATCAGATGGCCAAAATCCAGAACAAACCTGTCTCGTCGAAGTCTTTATCACTGCACATTTCCCTTTCCTTTGTGAGTCCAGATCAATGTTGGCGCCATCTTCTTCTCCCTGGTCTTGAGGGTCAACATCGAGTAACTAAGATTAACGAAAAAGTTGTTTTAGTCAGAAAAAAACACTCACTTAAACATGTATTAAACCAATCTCCTAAAAATGAGAAACAGTGCACGATAAAAAAACCCATGGAAAATGTACTCTCTATGGCAGTTACACGACACCAGAGGAACCCTTTTAAACAGACCCCAATGTCTTTCCAGCTTCATAAAGGGTTCATTGCCATTTTTTCCCCCTCTAACTTAAGATTTGGACATTACTTAAGCCTGGAATCAACATGCACAGAAATGGCTTTTAGGGCCCTTTAAAACGATTAGCATCCCAGATCTGCCCAGAATTAGTTCCCATGAAAACTTGCCTGCAAAGTCAATGATTCTTAATATTCAGAACATTGTAATTTCCTAGACTAAAAAAGCTATTTAAGCAGTTTTGGGCCTAACCCAAACAAAAATTCAGTAGGTCCCAAAGACTTCAGTCACATTCACACAGAAATATAATATATTCTCATCATCATCTTTTTAAATATTTCAACTCGCAACACAACGAAAATCAGAATACAAACATTTTCATACAAAAATTTAAATGGCATGACCACTTTCTAGACTCACCTCAATAACATTTGACACAAGGTAAGGAAGAGTCTTGTTCACTTTGATCTTTTCTGTGTTTTCTTTAATCTTCTCTTTTTGTGCTTGCAATTCATGTGATATTCTCATTATTTCAGACTTCATAATCTGAAATATTGGAAGAAAAAAAAAAAAAAAAAAAAAATGTAACTCCTGTTCAAAATATGAATATTTATACGTCCGACATTAATAACTTTTTATCAGGTATCACACAAGTTAATAAAAATACAATTGTCTGTACTATTGACAGCAAAAAATGAAACATCAATGGAAACTAGTATACAATGACTATTTTGTGTGAGAATGTAAGTTTGTGTAATTCTATATATTGAGATCTGATATGAGAGAGGGTGAGGATACATACACATGTATAGTGAGTAGAGACAGTATGGTATACTTAAATATAAAGATTATGCTGAAGTAAGACAGTCTGGTTATAAGTTTTAATTTGGCACGCACATAAACTGTGGCAAGATCAGAGACAGAATTGATTTGAAAATTTTGTATCAGAATTCAGACACAGGAAAGTCAATAATTCTGTACTGATAAAATATGAATACTTTCAACATTTGCCTTCTAAGATAACTTGAACCCCCTTGTGTGATATTTTGGCATGGTAATAGTTTTCTAGAGTTTCAGCTCCTCTCCTTTAAATTTTAAACAAAATGGCCTTGAAAGTTGGACATTGTATATTGGTTGGTTAATCTTTTTACTCCTCCAGCAACATCAACTCATCCGCAGTCCGCTGCAATGAAAAAATTTGAAGGTAAAACACAAAGCAGGGATGAAATTCTGATGTCCAAAACCAAACACTTGTTCAAAGCAAAGAAATGGTGGAGGGAGAGGAGGACATGGAGGGTTCCATCCTGGCAGCTTCAACATCATAGAGTCATTCACACTCACCTTGATTTCATTGTCAAGTAGTCGAGCTCTCCCCACAATTTCATCTGTTGGCATACGAAGAACTTCTTCACCAACTGATTCCTGGGAACAAGTGTGGAAAGATCGCAATATCAATATCCTGCAATAAATTGTAAATAACTACTAAAAACCTAAAGTATTATAAATCAAGAGTTTCACATCATGGTGTATGCACGACTACTTGCTATGCAAGTGGACTAATGTAGGATGCCAGCACTTACCAGGCTACCTCCAACCTTCCTTGTTGTAACCATTAACCCTAACCTAACCCAAAACTAACACCTCTCATTGTAACTCCTTGATAACCTGGTGATCTTGTAGTTTCGTTCCTTAAATTTAAAGTTCGGGTATCGAAGTAGAGTGAGCTAAGCTTAAGACCAGGAGGAAACACTCATCCTAGCATTTTTATTACAATTCAGAACTTTTTCAGTCTTAGCCTTATGTACAAGGCTTAGATTGAAATGGAAATTCTGAATTGTAAAATTGAAATGCTGTGTTTCCTTCCTTCCAGTCTCATGCTTTGTTCACTCTTCAACAATTCCACACTTGACAACCCCCCAAATTCACTTTGCTTATTTTTCAGGCTGGGGAAATCACATGTGATTTTGCTTATTTTGAAAAATTGCGCCCTTTCTAGGCCTGAATGCAAACAAAATCTTATCTTCGAATGCTCATCAATTTTCGATTTTGATACTAGATCAATTCCAGGCCTCACAAGGAGAGGTAGAGACCTTAGACAAGTTTTGCCATCCCAGTAGGGCTCGACAGCGGGATTTTAGCAATGGCGATTATGCTTCCCAGATTATCAAACGATGCGTGTTTTTTTATCATTTTGATGCGTATTTGCTTATTGCTAACCGAACAGTTTTGCGTATAATATATGCAATTACTTACAGGTTGGCAAGTCTGCAATTCCTGGACGATATCGATACCCGGACCTGACTTTAACGAGCGGAATTACAAGATCACCGCAAACCTTACCTTTTGCCCAACTTCAACTTCAAGGGGGCAAGACCATCCCCGTAAAATTTGCAAAAGTAGATGAATATCATGAAGTTTAACTACTCCTGACTACTGTTAACTACTATCAGATCTAGACCTACTACTACTACTACCACTACCGTCAATTATTATCATTATTCAATTGTGTCAAGACTCAAGACTGTGTGAGTGTGTGTAGCCTACTTAACTACAACTACAACAAGTACAACTGTGAGTATCTAGGTTGCCCCAATTTTCGCCCACCTAAGAACGCGTAGGTATAAACAATTTAACACTAGATTCCCAATAGGTGGGCGAGATTTGGCACTGGGCGAAAATTGCAACACAAAAGATACTGATCAGTGATATGTGTGACAACAAGATCTACGGCAATCTTGTAGTTTCGTTCGTTAAAGTCAAAGTTCGGGTATCGATGTCATCCGGGTATCGAAGTAGATTGAGCTAAGCG
>JAUKPP010281347.1:0-10650 GCA_032273245.1 Phyllaplysia taylori
AATTCGGAGGTCCCGCCTCGTAAATGACCTTACAGAGTTGCATGGGGCGTTAAACCAAAAACCAAACCAAACCAAAAACTGTTACAAACCCCTACATATTTCTCCCCCAGGCTCATGGCGGGGCTGGCGTGCACGGAGATCTTCCACTGGGTTATCTGTTTGCGGCTGCGAGAACCCTGCGCCTGGCAGACGGCCCCGATGAGGTGCACAGACGCGCGGTGGCCAGGATGGAGTATGCCAAGTCGGCAAAGGCCAGAATGTGAAGACGAGTGCCGCAGATTGGAATTTGATGTATTAACTATTAGTTGGTAAAGCCAAGTTTTTTCGTTTCAGATTTTTTTATATATCACCGTTTCTACTTTGTCAGATTTTTTGTAAACCAGTATATTTACTAGAGATATAAAATTGTTTTGGAACTTATTAAAACGGAAAGAATTACTTTTTTAATAAGAAAAAGAGAAAGAGAGAAGAAATGAATGAGGAAATCATGTTTGATACATACATCTAAGTTTTGTTTTTTCTGGCATCCCATTTTTATAGATATTACTATCATTGTTTTTATCTTTTACTGGTGTTTTCTTGTAACCTTTACCAATGTTACTGTTCTTATAAATTTGCAAGAGAATCAATGATTCGCAAGTTCAGTTATTGTACAAGACTGATTTATGTGATTTTATGTGAGTGTGCAAGTTCAGATTATGATAAATGTAAGTGGGTTAGCAACTCATACTTCATACCCATTTATATCCAGATTCCATTCAGCAAGTGATCTGTAAAAATAACCTTGAACCGATTGATCATGTAGTTTTTCTTAGAAAAATACTCCACTAACAAAAGCTATCGTATCTATGTTGCACTAGTGAATTTCCTTTTTTTTTCTCTCTCTCTCTATATATATATATATACATCCATAAGCAGATTATCCTTTGTACATTTTTTGGAGTGATGACTCTAATTTTTTATTTAAAGTATTTTTTATCAGTGTTAAGTTTACGATGAAGAATGTTACACTGTGAGAGCTTGCTCCGTGTTACTTTTTGATATGTTGAGATGCTCTCCAACAATCACCCACATCAAGATTTTCAATCCTTGTTTTTTTATTTTTCATACTGAGCAAAGTAAATTGCGGTTTTGAATGCTTTTCCAAGCCCCAATGCAGTTATGAGATCTTGTGGGTACCGGTACTGTAAGGTTGATAAAGTAAAGCCATATATATAATTTTGTATCTCAAGATGCTTTGAATGACTGGTACCGATGCATGAGCTTCTTGTTTATTGTTTTTTTTAGGGGGGTGGGGGGTTGTAATGTCTGATAGTGATGTTATTCATGCTCAATTTCTTAGCTTCTAAATGAAGAAAGGGCTGCAACAACACCCCCCATTCCTCCCAATGATGTGATTTTGGGAGATCCTCTACAGCTCAGCTTACATCTTTTACATTGCTTTAACCTCTGCTTCAATACTTCTGTGCTGAGTACTGTGCCTGTGGTGTATGAACATTCACATAGTGGAGGTGTGTGTATGTGTGCGCATCAAATTGCAAGGAAAGAGTGAAGTAGTGGGAGTGAAATCTTATCACTATGCAATTTGTGTCATGTGCACGGCTTGTGATATGAGTTAGAAAGTGTGTGTATGTGTGTGTGTCTACATGCATCTGTGTTATCAAAACAACTGAAGTTTTTGCAGACAAGAGATGCCAGGGTGAGGTACTTTTCACAAAGCATCACAATTCATCTGCAGATTCAAAGAACTTTTGTCTTTCATGATTACATAATATCCTGGATAAGTTTTTAAATAGCACACCAACAGACTTGCACAGAGAGATAAAGAGATGAGACATTGTTTGCATTGTACACAAGATCTTTCAAGTTCAGACATGGCAGAATTAATAAGGCCTTGGTTATGACTAGCAATTTTCCTCATATCTGTACATTTTGTAAAACTGTTCGGATCTGAACTTATTTTCTACCTCAAGCCAAGATTTGTCTGTTGAGATTCAGAATTTTTTTCACTAAGAGTAATGAAAATGGATTTGATTGATACAAATGGCTGTCAGAATTTTAAAAAGTGCGCACCGTACTCATTTTTTTTCTTCCGGTTTTGAGAAAAATAACATTTGAATTTGAATTTTAAAGATTTCAAAATAGCGTTCTTGGATTGCAGAGAATGAGTAAGAGCAACTTTTCTCTAGACTCTGAGTGTGCTCTGCTTAGTGCTAGAGGGAAAAACGTATACATCCCCTTTTCTTTTCTTTTTTTCATGTGCCAATTTTCTACTCTAAAGACCCCGGTTGGTTAATAACGAATTCATGAGTTAGTGATAAGGACACTAAGCAGTTGAAGACGTTTTGTTTGTATACATCCTCTAACTGTCTGGAAAGCAGGCCAGCTTTCATTGCTAGAATTTTCCTGTGTTCTTGTAAATAAGAAACATGTAGAGAAAAAAATTACTCACCACAACCTCAACAAACCGTATATCATAATTCTCATGAAAAATGTAAAAATGACAGATGTGGGGGGTGGGCAAATTATCAACAGGACCACTCATCTCCTTATCTACTTGTAAATAAGAGAGATATATGAGTCCTGGAAGCTTAACCTGTGGATGTGATTGCAGTACATGTGAATTTAGATGAATCATACACATGCAGCAAAAACAGTGCAGAAGTTGTACAATTCATATTCCTTATAATTGTTGCCATTAAGCACCAAAGGCAGTGCAAAAGTTGTACAATTCATATTCCTTATACTTGTTGCCATTAAGCAGCAAAGGCAGTGCAAAAGTTGTACAATTCATATTCCTTATAATTGTTGCCATTACGGTATTTATCTCAGAACAATGTTCATGCAAGAAAAATATGCCACAATAAAAGACTTGTTACTGTTACTTAAAAAAGAAATAAGAAAGTCTTTTTTTTTCAGTATGCTTATTACTATCAAAGTTATGAAGTCCAGGCGAGTTTTTTAATGCTATATCCTTTGCGTACTTTCTATATACTCCCAACTCAGGTTTTTTTTGTTTGTTTGTTGGTTGTTGTTTTTTTGTGTGTGGGTTTGGTTTTTTTTAATTGCCTGATGTGCATTTTCATGACAGCGAAGTGCTGCTAACGTAGCACGCAATTAGCAACCCTCAGGGAAACTTAAGCTTGATTGAGTGCTTAAGTAGAAACCAAAATAAGAAGAGGCTAAAACAGCTGAGGCTGGTGCCTCTATAAATAACCCACTCCTTACCACTACTACTCCTTTGCGTACAAGGCATGATTTACTTAGACTTACTCCTTACCACTACTACTCCTTTGCGTACAAGGCATGATTTACTTAGACTAGAGAGTCCCACATCTAGAGACGGATGAGGCAATCAGAAATGACCATCGGGATCTGTCGGCTGCCGATGCAGGGACGTCATTCTATGTGTTTTCCATATTTTTAGATCTTTCATGATCGTCTTGTTCCCAGATCATTTTTGCTCCTCCCCTTCCACTTTTGTCATTGATTCTCCAGGATACTGATTGGTAGGGGATTCTGATATTTGGGAGTGGCATTATATGGCCGAGCCGTTGCGTTCTCCTCTTGAATATCATCATCATCATTGCCTTTCTCATCCTGGACCAGGGTATAGCCACAAACAAACACGTTCCCGTTCCACTTTTCTCTATTCTGGGCTACTCTTTTTACACTATTCCATGACTTTGCACTAATCTGTACATCATTTTCTCTGACTCTTCTCCAGGTTCCACGTGGCCTACCCCTTGATCTCTTAACCTAGGAATTTCAATAAAACACTTTCTTTGTTGTGCAGTTGCCAGGTTTCCTCTGGCTATATCCAATCCGTCGCCATTGTCTTTTTCCAATTTCATCTCTGACTGGGCTCTGTCTTGTTCTCATGAATACTTCCTCATTGGTAATCTTTCCTGTCCGTCTGACCCTGAGTAGTTTTCTTAGACATTTATTGATGAAAACCTGGATCCTCCCTCCTGCATATGGTGGTACTTTATGCCCGTTGCTAAGGTTTATCTCTTATCTCTTTGTTTGTAATGAAGTCTTTCCACTTGGTGTTGAGGATCTTGCTCAAACACTTGTCAAAGACCCCAGTTCGATCCCGGCGCTGACGATCTGTTGTTTTTTTCTGCTGGGACTTTTCTCTCTCAGCCCCGGTTGGCCCTGACAGGCAGGGTCGAAATAGCCCTTCTCTTAATAAATGACCTTACAGTGTTGCAAGGGACGTAAAACTGGTAATCAAACCAAGCTTGTCAAAGGAGTTGAGTCGTCTTTGCTGGGTTTTTCTTTAGTCTCCCTGATTCACACCCATATAAGACCACAGACCGAACATTTGAGTTGCAGTGTCATTTTTAGTCTCACTCTAAGTTTCTTCATCATCAGCTGCTTCTGTCCAGACTGGACCAGTGGGTTTCGCTAACCATTACACCACAAATGCTGGTGAGGCTATTCTGCAGTGCCAAGGCAGACTGACATTATCTGTAAAGATTGTTAATTTTTTCATCTCCGTTTAAAGATGCTGCCATGGGAAATATTGCCTTTCAGTTACATCTGTTTGCTATAGTGAAATATTCTAGTTGTGCAGATACGTCTTCCTCCTTTTAATACAAAATGCGGAATGGGTATGGGTGTCTATTTAAACAATGGATACGAGGATAAATTATTTTTTTCGATACGTCAGTCTGCCTTGACACGGCATTATTGTGCACTACCATTTTTTTTAGCAAAGGACAAAAATGCCAAGTAAGGTCAAGATTTCTTCATCCCTTTGGGAAAAATCTGGGATCTTTGGCATGCTCAGCACAGGCTGAGTTGAAGTAGCTTATCTCCTATGCGTAACCTTACAGTGTTGCAAGGAGCGTAATACCAAAATGAAGATGGTGTCTGTGGTTTAATGGTTCGGCTTTTTGTCTTCCACGCAGTGAGAGGCCCATGTGGGGTAGTTTGTTTGAGTATTTATACAGTAAAACCTTGTTAAACCGCCAACCATGGGACAATTCGAAAGCTGGCGCTAAAGAGAATGGCGATACAATGAGAGCAGAACAAGGGAGACTATACACATATTGGACAACATGATGAGCTAATTTATGCAGTTATCTTCCTTATGGTGTGTCGAGGGCCTCTGTGGTCTAAGGGAAATTTCTGCGTTATATCAAACTGTTTTGAAGAGTGTTCAGTTGCTTCCCTTGAATTTGACCAGAACATGGGAGGTTACACACATATTGGACATGATGAGCTAATTTATGTCGAGAGCCTCTCTGGTCTAAGGGAACTAACTGCGTTATATCAAACTCAGTTGCTTCCCTTGAATTTGATGAGCTAATTTATGCAGTTATCCCCCTTATATTGTGTCGAGAGCCTCTCTGGTCTAAGGGAACTAACTGCATTGTATCAAAGTGTTTTGAAAAGCTTTCAGTTGCTTCCCTTGAATTTGACCCAATCCCCAACTGAGTCTTTCGATTCACACTCACTTCAAAGTTTCAGTAGGAAAACACAAGCATCTTTTTAAGTTGGGACCATGCACAGGAAGTAAAAGCCAATACAACTACAGTAGTCTCCACCTGAATGCATGATAATATACAAGGAACGCTTCATCAAACATTCTTCCCTCATAACACTTTTTGCTGCTTTTTTCTATTATAATAATGCTATTGATCAGGTTCATATACATACGCACACTTACGAGCCCACCCGAGCACCATGCGTTTAGGCGGAGACCACTGTATTACAAAAAAAACTCAATCAAAAGCTCTATTCTTCATTTTCATCATCTTAAGTGTTTTATTCAACATCGTCTGTGTGGGGGAAGAAATCTCGTCTGCATTTTCTTGTCTCATGATAATTTACTTACTGACCCTTCCAATAACAACATGTAATATAGACATTTGTACACAAACAACAGAAAGCGGTCACAAGAACAAAACTCATCGCCCGCAGTGTGGGCCTTTAACTGCCGATGAACTGGTGCGGGCTATCGTCTGACTTGCTCTCCAGAGAGAATGGTGGGATCTTGCAGTCAAAACTTGTGCCGTCTCTCCTCTCCATCTTGTATGTGCCCCTGGGAGGTGAACAACAGAAGACACAATGATTTTGATTGAATCCATTCACAATAGACTAGTCTGCTGTGGCAAACTTAGTGAATTAATTTACCAAAGTTACTGCACCAGGGCAACATTAAAATGATAAGACATACACATGGTTCTGTCTCGGAAAAGTGTAAATTCAGTGGCTGCAACCATCATGTCCAAGTAGTGTTGCATCGATAGTGGCAGTAAATTACTCAGGGACTGTATTGCACTTAGCAGTCACACGGTCCGGAGAGGTCTTGAGACTGCATTGCACTTTTGCAGTATTAAGGGGCTAATTTTAAGGCTCCACTCCCGGGGTACAGAGCCAGACTGCCATAACTCTGTAGGTTTTTAAGACTACTTGAAGGTTGAAAAACCCATATAAGTCCTCGATCAAAGACAACAACAACAATTCACGACAGGAAGCCTGGTATAACCATTGAGATAGTATTATTATATAGAGGAATAAAGGCTGTGCTCTTGTGCATGCGCACTGCATATGAAATGTGTCCGCAGCCATTCTGCCAGTACTTCCAGTTTGAACCAATCAGAAAGTTGTACAGAGTCCACTTCTGGTTTAGGAAAAGAAGCTCTTTGGTGTGATCAGTATTTTTTCTTAGTAATACAGGGTGGGTTTTTTTTATGTTGATCGATTCTACACTGAAACAACTCAAAAGACGATAAGAGACAGAAAGATGCTATTTTTTACTGATTAATCCTCATCAATTAGATTTTTTTCTGGTACCAAAATCAACGGATTTCACTCACACACTGCGCGACACTGCCAGTTTGCGCAAACAGGCTCTGATTTTGAGCGCACAGAAATGACGCTAATCTTGCGTTTAGCTACCACGTACGTCTTGTGCGCTTACAAAGCAGATCATGCGCCTGCGGCTCTGAGGAAGTTCCAACTGCGAACAGCAGGAAAAGCACAATCCAAAAACCAATTAGAACTTGGTATCAAAATTTGGTAGAAATGGGTAATGTGTATTGCTATGACAACAGAGATAGCAAGAAGTTGATATTTGCGAATTGCATTGTGCCCGATCACTTGAAAAAGACGACTTCATTAATTTGATACCCCCAGACACATCCATCGCTTCGTAACTTCAAACAATAGATGCAAATTTCTTTTTCGAAAGACATAAAGCCCAAGCACGGCCCACTTGGGGCTTAAAATGTATAACAATGATCGTTATCACAATACGTGGTTGACCCCGAAACTAGGAAAGAAAACAAATGTAATAGAACAGCACAGCGTTTGTGTAATTCCATTAAAATTACTAAACCAATAGAGGGCAAGCCTCGCTTCCGTCAGCATTTGAAGGAAGATGTCCCCTCCCCCTATTGACAGTCTGGTTTTGTAAGTAGGCCTACCAGGAAGAAGATAGGGGCAAAACTTGGACTGCAGGTAATAATAAATAATAACAATGGATTGCATTTATATAGCACATTTCCAAATTACTGGCTCTATGCGCTTTACAATCATGGTATACAGTAGATCGCTGTTGTACCCACTCCCGACAGAGTAGTCTAATAACTTTTATGGAATGCCAGATGCCCATAAGCAAACAAGAGAATCCGTTGTTTCAACTTCATCATCCCATCCCATTCCTCTCATTCTAAAGCTTTGTACATGTGTAGTCCTAACATTAAGAAGAAAATTTAATACAAAGCTCAATCGGCCTTTGGTACTACATGTACACATACCATTATTATTTTTCAACAAAAAGATACACAAGATGGCAAAACTGAATGAAAGTGTAGAATATTAACGTAAAATAGGATTATGTGGAGTCACAACAATAGCAGATCCGATAATCGGACACTTTTGCCGGGGACGGACAGTTTCGGATTATCTACGCTCCACTGTATGTACAACATACAATTGCAGTCACAACTGTTATAAATTTATCATTATCTTTATCTAACATCATGAAATTGTTATTGTCATTCTCATCTTGCTGATTGGTTTGGTTACCAGTTTTACGTCCCCTGCAACACTGTAAGGTCATTTAAGAAACGGGCTACTTCGACCCTGCCTGTCAGGGTCAACCCGGACTGAGAGGGAAAAAATCCCAGCAGGAAAAAACCCCAGATCGTCCGCGATCGGGGATCGATCTATGGTCTTCCCGCATACAAGGCGAAGAGCCTAACCACTACACCACAGCGCCAGTCATCTTGCTGACTAGAGTGAGGAATGAGAAAAACTCACCACATGTGACCACTTGGTGCTTGCAGCGACACGTGACTGCTGTACTGAAAGGCTGGTTGTTCTGCTGAAAGCAAAGGCTCCTGGAATAGAAACACAAGAAAAAAATTTTGACTTTGATGGTTGAAACAAGAATGTCCTTGTGGTTCTTCCAAAATGGCTTACGTCCGACTAGGGCCTTTAAGGAATACACCTGTTACCTAATTCCCCACATCATCGATCCCGAGGGAGGACGGTCTGAATTTTTTTCTGCTGGTATTTTTTCCCTCTCAGCCCGGGTCCAAGTAGCCCGTCTCTTAAATGACCTTACAGTGTTGCAGGGGACGTCAAACTGGGTAACCAAACCAAACCAAACCAAAATTGATCAGACTGAAAACTTAAGGTGCTTAATCTGTCACACAAAGACTTTTATTCACAACTGAAAGGTCTCACTGAAAGGGGGTCCACAAATAATGCCAACAGTACTATACTCTTCTCAACCTTCCCACACCACTAAAACAGGTTCTCACTCACAGACTGACTGAACTAAAATTCCTGCCCACACACCTCATAATCAAGAAAAAAAACCCCCACAGATTTCTAATTAAAGGGGAGCAACTACGTAAATAAATATCAGGGAACAATTACATTGGTTGTTCCCCTTTGACCAGACTTCAGAACTAAAAGTCAGATATAATTTTCAACAGAAAGTAAACAGCGCATCACTTTATATGGTTTGGTTACCAATTTTACGTCCCCTGAAACACTGTAAGGTTATTTAAGAGACGGGCTACTTCGACCCTGCCTGTCAGGAAAAAATCCCAGCAGAAAGTACCCAGATCACCCGCGACTGCAGATCGATCTAGGGTCTTCCTGCATGATAGACGAAGAGCCTAACCATTACACCACAGCGCCGCATCACTTGAGAAGTAACCAATACAGTCGAGTCCACATAAGTCGACGTCGTTTAAGTAGATTTTCAGGATAAGTAGATGTTTGTTCACAGAACCTCCCCCGTGCTTTATACTTTGCTGTAAAATAGAGCCGCTTAAGTAGACATCTACTTATCCGACATGTCGCTTGAGTAGATCTATATTCTCAGACCCGCTCATCTATTTTCCCACTAAATCATGATCGGCTAAGTTGATGTCCGCGTTTTCTCGCTCCCGACCCTCCACCTCAAATCAACACAAGGCTTCTTTGTCCTCAATCTATCTTTAAATGAACGCATAGTGAGTAGTCAGTGGTCAGGCCTGCTCCCAAGATGGTTTTTGGTAGAGCATTTGTGTATGCGAGTTTGCTCACCGACAAGCTCGGGCTAAACAAACGAGGGCTTTGATTGACTATCACACATGCGTATCCCTCCCCCTACCTCCTGCGGAGCACGGTTCCACGCGTGACCTTTTTTTCTTTATGACCACACAACATACGCACGATACGCAGCGCAAACCGATTGCCCTACTCACTTTGCTGCCACACATCGAGTCGAATAGTTTCCTTTACTATCTCGTGCGCTGTCAAGTTACGGTACATAAAACTAAAACAACACCATGGCTGGAAATGGAAGTAAATTGACGATCTTGCCCCTCAAACGCAAAATAGAGCTCATCGAAGCTATTGAGAGTGGAAAAAAGCTGAAAGTTGTCATTGAGGAATTCAGCATTGCAACGAACAGCGTGTCAACCATAATGAAAAACAAAGATCGCTATAAACAACAGTTTTACTCCGGCCAGGTCGATGTCAATGGTAAACAAAATCGGACGCGCCCTTCATAGCTGGATAAGTCGATCTTCCGGATAAGTAGATGCTTTTCTGCCTCCCCCGAGGACATCGACTTATCCGGAGTCGACTGTATCAATATCCCTTTGATAAAGACAAAAGTCTGGGATCTCTTGTTTGGCTCCATGTGGCCATGTTCTTGGTAGGAGCAGTTTGTATTTTCGGTGTTATGAAGCTGTGTGCAGTGAGGAGTACCCATTAATCTTCATCATTAATTAGGTCAAAATGCCGCCCAACAGCCATGTTGGTTTGTTTGGTTTTAGTTTCACGTCCTTGCAACACTGTAAGGTCAATTTTAAAAAAGTGGCTACTTGGACCCTGCTTGTCCGTGCCAACCCTGCCTGAGAGGGAACGATCCCGGCAGGAAGGCGCATGTGTTCCTCCCTAAGTGAGAATTGAACTCGGGTCTTCTGCATGATAGGCAAGGAACATAATCATCACATCAGATGCTGGTACAGCTATCTTGGTTCTGGTTTTGGTTTAATCCGCACCCATGGTTCTGTTTCCGAGTCAATGGCTGCAACCATCCGGTCCAAGTGTTGTATCGATAGTGGCAGTAAATTACTCAATGACTGCATTGCACTTAGCAGTCATCCGGTCTGGAGAGGTCTTAAGACT
>JAUKPP010281358.1:0-10649 GCA_032273245.1 Phyllaplysia taylori
GTCGTTGGAGTTACAAGAGTTTTTACAGAAACAAGTCGAAATTGTTGCGTCGGAAACATGACAAAGAGCAAAAAACGTACCACACTGACACGGTGTGTGTCTACTAAAGCACTCAATAACCGTACACAGCTCATCTCCTCATAGAATTTGTGAGGGGATAATCTTCATCTTGAGTTAGTTCGTCCTAGGAGCTTGAAGTTGTCCCTAAAATAATCTTCATCTATGATTCGTTCCCATTGCTGTCTAATTTCCCTTTTCAATGAGGTCCTAGAAATGACTCTTGGGATTTAAGTCGGGATTGGTCACTGGCCATATTTTGTGTACCGTCCCATTTATTTCCAGAAGAAATATCCTGGTAATAGTAACTCCCATCTTGAAAGTCTTCCAAAAGCAGAGTTGACTGAAAAGAAGATTTTAAAAAAGTATCTGTAGAATACTGAGAGACAAACTCGTTGTTCGCGTCTGTTTTTGTTTTGAGTAGTCTGACCCATCGCATTTCGTGTTAATTTCAACACTCCTCATTATTGAACTCCTTTACAATTGTGTAACAGACCAGGCACGTCAAATGGTCTAGCAAACTTTTAGACCTCACATCCAGTTTAGATATTTCCGAGATGCCTTGTTTTTTCTTCCGAGTATACCTCTTTTGAGTCTCATTACTGAAGTAAGACTTACGACATGAACTTGCATTGAATAAAAACAACAGTTTGACCCACTTCATAGCAAAAGACAAAGTGGGGTGGATCAGAGTTCTATGAAAATAAACACATGTCAAATCGATCAATAATCTAGTATTCAAAAGTCAGTAACTATGAAGCTTTTGTAGGCTACCATACCAAATTACGGCAGCTTGTTCAAATATTCGACTTTTTCCTTTTGTTGATGCGGTTCTTTTGCTCTTAAACACTCAGACAGGTGCTTTAACTGAAACAAATCAAAGGTGCAGATCAGCTATTGAATGGAATTCAACTACCCTGGAATGACCTAACTCCAGCGTACATTGATACCCTAATAAAATCTATTAGGAGATGAATGCGTGTGGTTGTTGAGAGTCTTTGTGGATACACCCGTTACTAAATTAGTGCGTTTTTTCATGCTTTTTGTAATGTTTTCGACGCAACAATTTTGACTTGTTTCTGTAAAAACTCTTGTAACTCCAACGAATGTAAGCAGATTGCAATGAAAATTGGCAGACATGTAGCCAGATGATTCTTCTTTCGTAAAATATAAGCTTTGTGATGTAGCTCATACGGAAAGCAAAGATACAGGCTGAAAACAAAGTGTCAAGTTACTTTTGCACCTGAGTATATATAATATAATGTAGATAATTTATACAGCACCCACTCTACTGTAAATACAGCTCTAGGCGCTTAACAATCTGTATTATTACTCCAGCAAGGCATTCTGAAACAACTCAACTTCCTGGATAGCACACAGTGCAAGTGGCCATTTCACAGAACACAAACATACTGACAAGATCTTTCGCTGTCTGCGGCCAAAAATTTATTAACAAATGGGTGAAGTGAGGAAAATTAATGTAAAATGCCTGTCCTAAGGACACTAAGCAAGGCCCCATCTGGCATTCCCGTCTGCAATCCTACGATTACGAGTCTGGCAGCTTAAACACTAGACATTCCTCTTATAAAGATTAAAAAGAACATATCCCGTTAGCTGAGTCCCCATGATGACTCCCATTTGAATGGGCTACATTCAGGTAAGAGTTCTACTAAAAATATCTTTCTCAAACTGTTACCTACCCCTTCTGCTGAAACAAAATAATCTCGAACCATGTCCTCTACTCTGTTGCTGTCCAGTGTTATAGTCTTTATTTTCTCCATCATTTGTGGATCTGAAATGATAAAGCACAGCTACCAATATTTAGAGCTTTAATATCAATGAATCTGGTTGATTATGGAACAAAAATCTTATAAAAACATGCACTTTATGTGAGAAAGAACACTATCCACTTTCTAAAAAAATAAAATGCCAATATGACTTAAACAACAAAAATTCTCAAAAGAAATGCAATTCCTTCCTGGAATAAAATCAAATTAAAAAGGGAAAAAGAAAAGAAAACAGAAAAATTGACACTCTTCTCCAGAACCCAGTACCTTTGTGAAGGGAATGCACCAACACCAAGATCATGACAAAGTATATATACTTATATTTGACTACATTACCAACTACAGCTATACATCCTTTCTTAAAGAAATATAAGCCCTAGGGAGAGAATTATTTCATTTTCAGGCACTTTTTTTTGCCAAGTGCTACAGGTGTGGATCAGTGCTAAAAAATTACCACTTCATTTTTCTAGGTAGGGTAATGCATCATTCCAGTGCACTGCACTATAATCTGATAATATTAGGGTTAAACCATTGAGAAATCTAATTTTACAAATTGTAGCTACAACTTGATGAAAGAAAGGTAAACAGAAAGAAGCAAAACGTGACGCCCGGACAAAGACGGGTTCTCTACTTGTATTACATAAAGACACAATGCCTGACAGTACAAATTACCTTGTTTCACACTAGCAATTCTTTCTACTCTTGTCCTTTGAAAATGTACCAAAGTTTTCGGGTTGGCAACTCTATCAACAAATTTTTGCCCCAGCCTGAAACAGAATAACAGAATAGATTTGAAAATTAAACATAATAAAATATAATGTGAATAAGTCACAATGTCAAATTAACTTATCTCCCCAAGGCCATCACTCAGCACACCGGCGTTGTGGTGTAATGGTTAGGCTCTTCGCCTTGCATGCGGAAGACCCCGGTTCGATCCCCGATCGCGGCCTCTCAGCCCGAGTTGGCCCTGACAGGCAGGGTTGAAGTAGCCCGTCTCTTAAATGACCTTACAGTGTTGCAGGGGATGTAAAACTGATAACCGAAAAAAAAAAAATCACTCAGCACCAAACATTATTTACACAAAATTTAAGGACTGAGTTCTAACTATCAGTAAAATTTTAACGCCGATGCCAGGAAAGATCAGACAAAAAGGCAGAAAGAAGTCAATACGAGTAAGTTATCGATGGACAACATTATAAAAGACACATCCATGTGCATGTTTCTTATAAATCCTCTCGAGTGGCATCGGTAGTCTAGTGGTTAGGCTGCCAGATTCGTTATCAGAAGATTGCGGGTTTGGGTCCTAACTTGAGCCCGCATTGTGTCCTTAGGAAAGACACTTTACACAGATTTTCCTCGCTTCACCCAGGGGTGAATAGGTACCTGGCTTGGCTATAGACAGCAAACGATCTTGTCCGTATGTTAGAGTTTGAGCACTTGTAAAATGGCAGCTTGCACTGTATGCTTCCAGGAAGTTGAAAGTTGAGCTGAATGACTTTGGTCTCCTGGGGTAATAATGATTGTAAAGCGCATAGGCCCAGTATTGGGATATGCACTATATAAATGCAATCCATTATTATTATTATTATTTACATCTCGAACGACTTTGTTGACAAACCCTGACTAAATTTAAAGTGTTAGGTTAAAGACACAAATGAGTTTCAGTAGACACAGAATACTTCCTACCCCCACTTATAAAAACCCTATACTACCACTCATAGTCAAATCAATGCTGTTGTTGTTTTTTAAATTGGTGACAATGTACAGCCTGATAAGCATATATTAAAGCAGTATGATTACTTACCTTTGTGAGCTGAATGGCTCAAAACCTGAGTAGTCAATGCGTAAACGAATAAGTGGCTGATTGGGTTGCTTCCTGCTGCCTGAATGCTCATCCTCTGAAATATCAATAGATTACTTTTAAGACAAATAGATATTCAACATGTATCAAAGCAGAGCAATATATCCTACAGTTAACACACACCAATTATGAAAAGGAAAATAAATACACTAAACGTCAGTAAAGTGACAGTTTGCACTAAATTTTCATAAATGCAATGAAAGAGATTTGTCGAATATGCACACACACTTTCCAAAGCTTGAACTCTCATTAATGACAAACACGCACAACAAAGGACAATGTTATTGGTATACTGTGTCTTAAAGACAGAGTTTTTCAAAAAGAAGTTAAAGAATAATAATAATAATAATTTCACAAACACACTCAACTGGCGCTGTGGTGTAATGGTTAGGCTCTTCGCCTTGCATGCAGAAGACCCCGGTTCGATCCCCGATCGCGGACGATCTGGGTTTTTTTCTGCTGTGATTTTTACCCTCTCAGCCCGGGTTGAAGTAGCCCGTTTCTTAAATGACCTTACAGTGCTGCAGGGGACGTAAAACTGGTAACTAAAACAAACACACTCTCTGTAAGTTTACTAGACAGTCAGTGCCATGTTTATTGTATCGTTTGCTGCCACTGAGTTTGTCTTCCTGTTGCAGAGTACTTTTACAATAATAAATTCTAAGACTATTTGTAGGTGCTAGTTAAGCTTGATGGAAAAGATACATTACATTGAAGTACATTGGTACAGCAGATCTAAACATAATTTCAAAGTGAGTACCAATTCGGTTCTCCCCTAACAGCTTTTTCAAGAGACTGCCGATGCCTTTATCGTACACCACAGAAACTGTATGATTTGATCGCCCGTCCTCAGCATCATTTTGAGGTTTCAAGGTGGAGCAGTATAAAAAATCACAATCTAGTTACTTTTGGCACCATTCTTAATAATTTGTAATTGAAGGTGAAAATTCGTTTTTAAAAAATCATAATAACTTACAATTTAGGTACCCGGTAATGGTCAACAATCCTGGTGTTGGAAAGTCACTCAAAGAGTTATAATCGTTACGGAGGAGTGAGCAGTATACAAGCCATAATGCTTTATTCATCCACCCTCTTGCCCAATCCCACTCCATTTTGACCGATCACAAATACTTTGCATTACGATCCCCCCTCCTCGGCAGAGGATTTGTCCAGGTAAACTACTTTTCTACCCAGTAATAAATGATTGTCTTGGATAAATTCAACTGTATGTACGTTGTCTACATCAACGTCAAAATACCTGCTTTGGCAACCATTTGTTCAATCTTTTCTACACAAAAATTCTCTGCCTTCTTCGTAGCTTCCTTGTCATTTGGGTTGATGTGGGCTGCCAAGGCGACATCCTCCATATAGAACTGTCTAACAGTCTTCAAAGGTATTGACTTCATGCGGAAATCTTTGCCTTTCACCTCCAACAGGCCCACATGTTTGGATACCATCTCACCTAAAACAGAAATATTTCTATTTAGAATACACTCATACTTATGCTGACCGGCGCTGTGGTGTAATGGTTGGGCTCTTCGCCTTGCATACAGGAAGACCCTAGATCGATCTACGATCGCCGACGATCTGGGGTTTTTTCTGCTGGGATTTTTTCCCTCTCAGCCCGGGTCGGGTTGGCCCTGACAGGCAGGGTTGAAGTAGCCTGTCTCTTAAATGACCTTATAGTGTTGCATGGGACGTAAAACTGGTAACCAAACCAAATCAATACTAATGCTGCACTCAAAATTCGTTTACAACTAATTGTATAGTTGAAGGAGTCAGTTTCAAATTGTGCACCAGAATGTAGAGAACTGTAAGTGTTGTAAAGACTTTTAACACTTTGTTGTCACACAGGCAGAAAGAAAGGACCCTGCCGCTCATGCGCAGCAAGCTGTGACATGATCCAACTTCTCGGGCCTGGCGCATGTATGTGCCGAGTGATTGTAAAGTGTTTACATCACTGGACAACTAGCGTTATCATCTATTACACTGAAGACTGCAAATACCGTAATGACATACTATGTTTCTGGACATTTAAAATGAAATGGCTTCTTTGTTCAGATAATATTTATCTTGCTACCTAGGCCAACATGAAATATAAGCTATCTATATATAGTGACATTTCCAAAGCAAATCCTCTTTTTCTTAAATACTTCATACTGCTAAGGAAAATCAAAATTCATGAAACACTACACAAAACAAGACTGAAATTATTTGGCTATTCAAATACAAAGTCTGTTTTCACAAAGAATAGTGTACCAAACGTCTCATCCTGTTTCAAAAGTTTAAAATTAAGAAAGCCCTTCTGTGAAGTGGCCATCATTTTGAAATGTGGTGTCATTGCTGAAAACTAGAAAGAAAGATAAAAAATCCACACAGGCAAAATAAATGCACTGGTATTTATGGTGTAATGTGATGTTTAGGCTCTTCACCTATCACTCAGAAGATCGGAGTTTGATCCCGAAGTTGGCAGACATCTCCATGTCTCTACTGGGATTTGTGCCCCTCTCCGCTCAGGTTGGCCCTGACACTACAGACAAGGTCGAAGTGGCCCGTCTGTAAAATGACCTTATAGTGCTACAAGGGCTGCAAAAACGAAAACCAATGCAAACCTTCACAAAGAGAGGTGGCCACACTGCTACCCGGCTGGCAAACAAACAACTTCTGTGTCGGGTTCCATTCCACTTTCCCCTCACTGACATTCAAACGACACTCGTGCTCATGCCCCCAGATGACAAGGTCAAGGAAATCTTCAAGGAACTGCTCCGGGATGTAGCTGGTTGCCGAGTGACGAGCTCGGTTCTGGTGCAGCACAAACATGTTAAACCAGCTGTCCTGCTCCTCCTTGGGCCTCAACATAGAAACATCCTATGAAATGATCAAAACAAAACAAGATGAAATCTGAAAATATTACGTTTTTCCATTCAAATTTTTCATGGGAATCTCTACATGTGAATGTTCATCTAATATTTAAGTAAAAAAAAATGAAAAAATGAGTAGAGTGGAATCCATTTAACATGGCATAACAAGGGACACAAATTACTGAGCATGTTTTTTTTTTCAGAAAATGGGATGCCACGAACATAAATGCTTCAAGATGCTGGCAAGGTTTTCCCATGTCTGTGTAACAATCATGTAGCAATGGATAAAATGGGTACAGTATCTTGTGTTTTGAGGAAATTAAATAAAAACTGACCAATTACTGATACTGATGTTATGACCTAAAACCATCTAAATGACTGACCAAAGGTAACAGCAATGAATGGTCAGGATACCAAAGCAACCTCTGAAGAAGAACATAACCTTTTCATGAAATTTGAAAGTACCCTAGGAAATTTATACAGGAAATGCTATCCTCTTACCTTTTTCATAAACATTCTATGAAGACGTTCATCTCTGATGGAGCCTAACCCATAAAGTGCAATCTTGGTGTTTCCTTTTTGCAACAAAAGCGGTGAGATTTGTATCTTGTCCAGGGATGTGGCTTTCCCGAAATAGTTAACAAGTCCTGCCGAATGTAGCAGATCTAATGAGCACAAGTTTCCCTGTCCGGTTGGGTCATCGTGATTTCCGTGAATAGAAAAGAGAGGAATAGCAATGTTGAAGTTCGGATCCTCATAATTCACCGTCGGGAATCGACAATGTTTGAAATCAACCGACTGATCACTCAGGTATTCAAAGTGCACAGGTTTGTCTCCCATGCAGTATTCTCTGAGCAGTGAGAAACAAGCGTGAAGTGTGGGTCTCGAGGGTTTATTCTCGTGGAACAAGTCACCGCCATGCAAAATTAAGTCGACTTCATGCTCTCTCGCAAGGGAGAGGATCTCCTCAAATGTTACAATTGAATCATTTCCACGAATAGGGTCACTTTCCATGTAACCCAGATGTATATCTGAGGTCACTAGAATACGAAATGTCTCTGCAGTATCTTGAGTTGCCATGTTTAATGTTGATCTTCCATGCACATCTCAACAATGGTCCTGAAAATATAAAAGCAATAAATTTTTCATCAAATAAATCATTGTAAACAAGTAGAACATTTCCAAATTCTAAGGTGATTCAATGAGAAATCCTCATACCTGTGGCCATTCAAGCTTTCACTATTTTATTAGGAGTGAGGATGAAGAAGAAACTCCTGCCTTCAATAACTTAATCGCTATGCTGAAACCTGTAGACCAAGGCATCTATTACGAAACCCCAATCAGGACAAGGACCAACAAGGCAAGGAGGCACCCCCCCCCCCCTCCCCCATGAAGCCCAAAGACGAGATGTGGTGAGCTGTAAAGCTGCCGAGTGGCAGGCTGTGTTGAGCGCCACCCAGGGATATAATTTTGCCCCATATAATTCTAAAAACGGTCAGCCCAACCTAGGGGTTCCCTTTGACTTTGACTAATTTCTGTTTATAAAGGAGTAATCTTCCCATTCCAGAACTTTGTGGTAGGCTCTAGTCGGCAGAAGAGAAGAGTTTTCTAATATTTAGAATATATCCCTACTATATCTAGGTTGTTCCAGTTATTACCCACCTAAGAACACATAGAAAAAGGGCATACACAGTTTAACACTCCCATTTCATTACACGGGCGAAAAATGGCACTGGGCAAAAATTGAAGCACTGATGATACTAATATCAAGACTGCACCAGTTTTTGCCCACCTAAGAACATGTGTATGAATACATGGTTTGACACTAGATTCCTACTGTGGATGCTGCTTAAACTGAAAGGAAGAGAGAGAAGGAAGATGGGACAGGGAAGAAAAGAGAACAGATGGAGAAAAAGAGAGGAGAGGAGGACGGAGGGAGGAGTAAAGGGGAGTGGAGGGAGGAGTAAAGGGGAGTAGAGAAGGACTAGTGAGATGTGAAGGGGGAGAGCAGTAGAGAGGAGAGAAAAAAAGAAAGAGGAATAAACAGAGACAAACATACATGCAGAAATAGATGAGGGTAGATAGAGAGGAGGTGGAAGAGAGAAAGAAAGAAAACCATATGCATGGGGAAGAGAGACAAGGATGAAGGATAGAGAGAAAGAGAGAGAAACATACGTGGGGAAGAGAGGTGATGGTAGAGATACAGTGAAAGAGATCGTGATGTACATGCATACGGAAGAAGAGAAGCGATTGTAAATCTTAGAGATAGATAGGAGGAGGACGAGAAAAAATAGAGAGAGACTAGAGTAGACGAACGAGCACGGAAAAGAGAGATCAGGGTAAAGATAGAGAAAAGGGGGAAGGGAGAAAGAAAGAGTGCATGATGGGGAAGAGAGACGAGGGTAGATAGAGAGAAAAAGGAAGAAAGAAAGAAAGAGAAAGATAGGCAAACATGTATATATACACAAAAAAAGGGATGAGGGTAGATAGACAGAAAAGGAAGAAAGAAAGACAAATGAAATGGGCTTGGGCTTGGCCGGGGAAGCGGAAGAGAGACATTGGTAGATAGACAGAAGAAAGGTAGAATTAACTCTAATCCTAACACTAACACCTTTCCTTCTTTACTTTCTCAAACTCATACTTAACTGTAGCCTACATACTCCCACCCATACCCATTGTCACTGACCCGATTTGCTTGGATTCTACCATGACGACATGAATAATATAATAAATAGAACTTTTACTTTTAGTTTTAGAAGTTAGTAGACTTAGACTTAGAAGAATAGATTCTGTTCTAAATCTAGAAGATTAGCTTCAACTTAGATCTATTCTGTTTGCTCTCATGGCAGACCTTCCTCTTCAGGAAACTCACCATTGTCAGTCAAAAGTCAAAACGAAATGGTCAGTTTAGCTTTATCAGCAGATGATAGATCTTCCTTCCTCCAAGCGGGAGTTCGCGAAAATTTTACTTTCGCTTTCATTTTATGCTCCGCCAGACTATCCGCCAGTCCTGCCTGGAGGGAAGTATAGGGTAAAATTTGGCAATGTAACTTTACGAAAAAAAAAAGGACAAAATATGTGTTCTTATTTTTGTTTTGCTGTCGTTTCTTATTTGGATAGTTTTTATTACACTTTTTTGTTGTTGTTGTAATTGTTATTTCTTTGTTTGTTAATTTTTTTATACAGTGCACAATAAAAGCGAATCATGTTGATCTAAATCTTGATAAAATTAAGAAACATTGTGCTTGTATTCTACTGATAGACTACAATTATTTTCATGGTTCATGTCCTTGTAATGTCGACTGTTGACTGAGGCAAACTTGGGTTCAAAGTTGGTTTCCTCGTCTACCAATCAAGCAATCACATCAAGAAACTATTTAATTTCTTCTCAAACTCCTAAAGTAGACCTAAGCACTGTATTAAATAATAATGTATCATTAAACTCTCCATTCATTTAATTCGTTGTTTTTTCTCTGAACTATTTCCCCGATTGGTATTTTTGCAAGTCAATACTCGTTCCGGTGCATGCGCAAATCTACAAATCTCCATAGAGATTAATTCAACAATATGTCCGACACCGCAGAAAAGAAACACAGCGGAGAAAAGTGATAACTGTTGGACCCTTTTAATTCCTTTTTTGTTTCGACTTTAACCTTTTAGGCATAGGGATAAGTCCCTTCTCTTCTCCTTTGCAGTTGATAGCTTTCATACAATTGAAAGTTGGCTGCATTGTAAGAAGTTGATGAACGACGGAGAGAGAAAATAGCTGCCAATTCGTCGAGTGTGATTCTTTTTTGGTTCTTTAAGATTTACAAACAAACTTCATCATGGCAGATAAAGGTGGAGGAAAGTCCGATATGGACCGCGTTGGTCTTTTTCAAGAAATGACATATGTCACAATAGGGGACAAATTCAAGGCTGCAGGACAAAGTAAGTAATGGATGGTGTTTGTTGTTGTTTTTCCCCCTGTGTAGTAGTACTAGAGTCCCTGCAGGGCTTACCGTCACCTTAACCCCTTCACTGCCCAAGGGGCATAACATAGCAGTGCCGGGGAGTAAACTCTCAGTTTGTGGTATGTCTACA
>JAUKPP010281369.1:0-10649 GCA_032273245.1 Phyllaplysia taylori
TAGGGTCTTGAATTTTTTTTCTGCAGTCTTGAAAAAGTCTTGAATTTGATCTTCTCATGTGTGTATTAACCCTGTATGGGAATATTACACTGCTCTGCAATAATGACATATAAGTAATTTTCGATGCTTTTGAGATTTTTAAAACCACCTGTGTATTTTTTAGTCATGCAATGCAATGACTTATTCCATGTTAAATATATATTGATATTTCAAAATGCTAATGGGGCATTTTTTATTTAAAATGTATTAAAGTATCACTCATTACCCTGAATATATATTAAAAAATGACTTACCTGCCATTACTGTAGAGTTGCGGCAATATATCGCTGGTTGTTTGGCAAAGGGGCAAATACTATAAAGAATATATAATCGTCTATTCGCCCCTTTGTAATTGCACCCGCGATATATATGCTGTTGTAAAATGAATTTCCCATTGGGATGATCAAGTGCATTTTTATCTTTATCTTTTAGATTAGATACTATCTTATAAATCCAAGTCAAATCTTCTTCCCCTTGTATGCAATTTAAGGGCAGTGTGGAAGGCGTATGTTAGTTGTTGCCCTGCTTATAAACCTCATTCCTTACCCTGTATTATCTCTTCGGCAGACTATCCAGTTAGTGACAAAGCCCCCACCCCCAACGGTTGCTCCAGTCTCAGTGCAGCTGGCAGACACAGCTCCCATCATGGCCGTCCCAAGATTGCCCACACCCCAACCTAGGGCCACCACCACCCCCCTCATTATGCCAAACCCTATCAGAAATGGCCTTGTCACCACTACCATCCCTACCGTCCGCCCGTCTCCTGCGCTCGCCATGTCAACTCAGTCTGCGCTACAAAAGATCTCACGCCTGACATACGCCCCGAGGGCGCCATTGCCTCACAAAGTCGGACAGATTGGGGCTCTGTCAGGCCTTCCATCCTCTGTTGGACACATGCCCAATATTCCAGATGTGGGCAGAGTAAGTACTCGTCATTTATTTTGGGCTATTTATCTTGTGTTTAGTTGTTTTGTTTTGCTTTTTTTCAACAAAAGAAAAAAATAAAGAGTTACTGAATTGAAAATCAAGAACAAAAGATTTTTATTATTTTTACATAAATTTTTTTTTACCCCTCAAAGTGTTATATGGCTCTCTAGAAAACATGGAAGCCACAATATTGTATTCTCTTTTCTCTCCTGGGAGGCCTATAAAGAAATCTTCATGTTCTTTGAAAATGAGTTGTTGATGTATGCTTTCAGTATGCGCACTCAGGTACACTGATCCTTTTTGCTGCCTTTGTACCTCAATACATGGGACATTGTCTTCTTGTGCTCATCTGTTACTTTTAATCCAGTACATTGTTACTGATACGGTTATGGTATTGTCTCTTACAGCCAAATCTTTCTCATTTGAAATCGTCCATGTCAAGTAAAGACCTCTCGAAAATCTGGAAAGATCACAGTGCTTTGCGTCGAGTCCACAGTACCCAGGTAACTTGACTACTTCCTCTTCCTCTCTTTGGTTGTCTGAAGATTAAGGATTGTGGGGTTGTTGGGTTTTTTCATATGTATACCAGCAGAACCCCTCTTTGAGAGGTTTTTCATTTTAGTTTTCTCCTTTGTGGTGAAATGTAGTGATTTTCATAAGTAAATATTATTGATTGAATGACTATAATGGGGTGATTTAAAAAAAAATATTGTGGAATATCATTGGTAAAGTTTTGAATAAGGGCAACTGCAACGATTTAAAGTGCTAATTTACTCAGCAGATCTTGAATTAAAGCTTGCCAACTCGTGAGACTAATCATGAAAAGTTTTGTAAATGGTGAAAATTATGGAATTGCAAATGTCTGTATATTGATCTATCTGTATGTATGTGTGTGTTGCTGTTGTTTTTCTATTTCCTGAGATTCTTTATTGTTTTTTTGCCCCACAGAGCTTGCAGCGAGGTTTAAGTCATATGGCCCCGCCAGCTGAAGAAGAAGAGATTGAAGAGGAAGTGGAAGAGTTGGGCCATGCAGAAACTTATGCAGAGTACAAGCCCAGCAAATGTGAGAAACTTAATGGTTAACATTTTACTCACTATGGGTCTTGGTTTCTCCATGGGTCCCCATATTCCTGCCCTATTTGCAAATGAGAGTTCAAAACTAGAGGTTCATCTTCATTGCTTTTTCAGAGAAAATATATGAGGAGGTAGTGAGTGTCAACTTTTATTGTCGGATCACTGAGAATGCTTACTGGGAAACATGAATACCAATACAGATCATTATTTATATTAGCTTTGCTAATAATCTGGCAATGAACTTAGACAAGAAGCACCAACACTGAAATACTCATGGACTTTGTTAGGTGGATAGTTTGTTGATGCTCAGGTGTGGTCTGCTCCTTCTACTTCTTTCTTAGTGTTTATCTAGTCCAGATCTACACCTTGGCACTGAAATGACCTTCGTGAGTTGCCATTAAACCTCAACAAAAGAATGGAAGAATCAAAGGACTTTGTTGATGACTTTTCCCCCAGTAAACTTTGGCAAAAAGCACCCAGATCCAGTGGTTGAGACAAGCTCTCTGTCTAGTGTGGAGCCACCAGACGTCAATTATCAGCTGCGTATCCTGGACGAGTGTGTGGACGAAGGGGGCAAGCTCTCAGCGCTGCAACTGGAGTCAATCACCTACGCTTGCCAGAGACACACGACTGTTTTGCCAAACGGAGAGAGGGCGGGATATCTTGTCGGTCAGTTTCTTCTTTTTTTTTTATCTTTTGTTCTTGATTTGTGTGGTCATTCTGAAATACCATGATTGGCTGAAAGTTTCTCAATTCGTTATTGATATTGGTTACAATGTAGAATCTGTTTTATGTTGTTACACCTTGTGTCATTGAAGTTTCCATGTCATAACAATTTAGGGATAGATTGGATTTGTTTTTGTGATTTGGGCTGCAGTTTCACATTTCATTATCACAAAAGGAATTTCTTGCTGCTCCTCGTTGAAAACCTCCTTTGCCATGTATCTTTATTATTGCTCTGTCTTTAGTTTTGTCAGAATTTATATCTAGCAGAAAATCTATATTTTTAGTTTGACATTTCTATCTGAGGTATTTGACATAGTAGAACAGAGCCAACAGAAATCCAAGATTACATCTTCAGGAGACTCACATATTTTTGTTGGGACTCTGTACTCATTCTTTTTCAGAGTGTTGCTTTGAACTCAAACTTCCTGCTTGTTGAATCACCTTTTTGACTTGCGAGAAGCTTGAGAAAATTACTTAAAAGATAAATCTAGCTATCTGTTTGGTTGTTGCATACTCTTTACATGGGTGATTTGTTTACAGGTGATGGTGCTGGTGTTGGGAAAGGGAGAACTATTGCTGGGATCATTTTTGAGAACTATGTGCAACGAAGGAAAAGAGCGTTATGGTAAGCACCATGTGTTGTCACACTCTTGCATTTATGACGCTTAGGTCAGTACTTTTTGTTACATTGAATTTGTGTTTCTGACCATTACTTGTAGAATTTCTTTTTTGTTTGAAGTTATTAGAACAACTAAAAGAAATATCTTTTGTTTGATTTCATTACTTTTGTATTTATTCTCTACAGATTTTGTTTGTTGATTTATAACTTTTTCATGGATAATGGAGATAAAGAGGAAAAAACAGGTTGACTTTAATGATGTTTGTTTGGGTTTTATATGTATGGAGGAGGCACTGGTGCAGTGAGAAGTTTTTTTTAATGCAAGTAATTTCTTTTTGCATACATTCTGTGGGGGGGGGGGGGGCTAAAATGTTTTTTGGATTGGTTTTTGGCTTTTGTCTAATTTTAGTAGTCCTTGGGCAAGGATTTCTAGTCTAGCCATGCTCAGAGGATGTCAGTGAGTAAGGGACGTGATAAGAGTTTGTTGAAATTTTGAAGAGCTGAAAAGGTTACTTGATTGGAGCCAGCCAAGTGTAACATATTCATTTCATTACAGGTTGAGTGTTTCCAATGATTTGAGAGTGGATGCGGAACGAGATCTGCGGGACATTGGTGCTGGTCACATCGATGTTTACCCTCTCAACAAGGTTCGTGCAGTGTCACTTTAGATGCATATGCTATTATATCGTTGGCCCGGTGATCCATCCATACATGTGCGCAGAGACAAATTTTTCAGAAGCAAAAAACTGTTTCTTTTCCTTATTATTTTATTTATGAATCTCAGATTCAGATATGCAAGACAATATGATATAGGAAGATTATTTGTAATAACAAATTTTAAAAAAATATACAGGGATGCCCTTTTTTCGGTTAAAACCGAAAATACATTTTTTAGGGATTTTCCGGGGCCTCCGGTTTTTAGCTTTTACAAAAGAACACTTCATTGTGTTTTGTACTTTCTTACCTATTGTCATCAATTTATTGCGGGTACCAAAGCCGATCACAGAAAGTTAAGGGGTTTTTTTTCTTGGCTATGGGGCATCCCTGAATATATATATATATACATCAAGTTACTGCACATAGGCGTTTGGGAACCACCCGAATCTGGGTGACTAATGGCCCGATCATCAAGGTAACACTGAGGCGCGTGGATCACTGAGATAAAATTCTCCTCGATGGCGATAAAGTCTTTTGATGTTACCGCGCGGTCCGCATTGACAAAAGCCATGGTCTACTGGTTCGCCTCATCCGAGCGGCACACCAGTGATCCATTTGCCTTTTGGTCAAGGGCAGGTAAACCGCAGCTTGGGTGAATGGTTAATCCCGGAAAATGGGAATCCTGGATTTTGGCGAATATTTTAGCGAAGGACTAAAACACTTTCCAAGAATCGTTCGAACCCAGAATATTACATAATGTGTATTGGAGTTTGTACTATACAGGGGGATCAAAAAGAGATTTTCGAAATGATCTCATTGGCGGTTGGATCCCCTTGCCGATGATATAGTTAAAACACTAACAACATGATAAAAAGTATTTATATCCCCCTCCTATCAGTTTGAGTATTGTGAATAGTTTTCTCATCTGTCCATCTCATTCTAGTTCAAGTATTGTCCGCAGTTGTGCTGTATATGGTGAGAATTAAAGTTGATTCTGTAGAAGGTATTTATATCCCAATCATATAAGCTTAAGTATTATCAACATTTGTGCCAATCCATCCCTCTCTTTTCAGTTCAAGTATTACGCAAAACTCAGTAGCAAGGAGAGCAACAGTTGCAAGAAGGGTGTGATTTTTGCCACCTACTCGTCCCTGATTGGTGAGAGCCAGGCAGAGGGCAAGTACAACACAAGGCTCAAACAGTTGCTCAAGTGGCTGGGACATGACTTTGAGGGACTTGTATCCTTTTCCGCACCTCATTGTGCTGTTTCTTTGAGTTATATCTGATTTAATTTGGCTTATTCTTCTTTGTTCTTGTGTTTGATTTGGCTTATTCTTCTTTGTCCTTCTGTTTTAACTCTTTTGTAATATAGCTGACATTTGGTGCCCTTTGCGGGTTATTAGTTGGCGATGACGCCCCCCTTGAAATACCTTAAAAACGCTTTCAGCAGGTCTGCATATGGGCACAACAGTTAAATTTCCGCCCCAAGAAACCTTTACTTAGTATGGACAAGAGACCATAACAGCCAAATAATGGGGCACCTCTAAAGTGACACCTCCATTCTAAGACTGATAACACTTTTGTGTGTTCCCAACTAAGATTGCTGACACTCTGGTGTGGTCTGCCGCTCCTACATCATATTTTAAGATTTTCTATTGTTATTGTCGCAATTGATTTTCTGTCATTTATATGATTTTGTGGTCTTTCAAGAGATATAATACAAAAAAACCAACAACATGATACTTCATATTCCCCCTTAACTCAGAGTCTCTTAGATTGTATTTGATGAATGCCACAAAGCCAAGAACCTGTGCCCAACAGGCTCCAGCAAGCCCACCAAGACGGGCCAGACCGTGTTGGAACTTCAGAACCGCCTGCCCAAGGCCAGGGTGGTCTACGCGTCGGCTACAGGGGCCTCGGAACCCAGGAATATGGCCTACATGACAAGGCTGGGCTTGTGGGGGGAAGGCACACCTTTCAGAGAATTTAACGAATTTATCCAGGCTGTGGAAAGAAGGTAACGTGCTTTTTTTTTTTATAGGTTTTGCTTATTGTTGGTCCTCTGTGTCTTGTTTTGGTTTTTTTAAAAAAAGAAGAAACGAAAAACGAATGCATTGTTTAGTGAAGAAACAACTTGAATTTTTAGGACTAAATTTCCTTGGAATGAATGGCCCTTGCAACTTTAGGTAGCTAGGTATGACTTACATTTAAGTATAAATTACAAATTTTGTACTTAATTGAGAGGGGGGGGGGGGGGGGGTGAGAGGTAACTTAACACTATTAATATTATTTTGACAATAAAGTAAGCTTTTATCTTAGATTTGTGTTTATCTGAAAATTCTATTGTCTTGAGATTTGCTACATTTTGTTTCCTATGTGACAGAAAGTTGAACTCATGTTAGTCTTCATCACTTAGTGAATTAAGGATATTGCAGATTTTACTTTCCATGAAATACGGTAGAGTGCTCATAATAGAGCAGGAACCCAATTTTTTACTTTGTTTTAAGTATCAACGATTCAAAGAATACAAAGATCAATTGGTCTTTGGTTCTACATGCACACATACTTTTGCATTTTAACAAAAAGATACATAAGATGACATAACTGAATGAAATTAAAGTGTTAAAGTCACTTATTATAAATCCAATTATCAGACACCTTTGTCAAGGAAAGCTGTAAGTTGTTTCAGAAAATTAATTACGGAGTGATGATAGGGGACCAATGTTATCATTGTGTCAGAGTAGAAATTCTAGAATCATGATGCATGTAAACTTGATATTAGTGGGTGCTTTGTGGGCACTCTGGTGTGGTCTGCTCCTCTTTTTTTTCTTTTTCTTAGTGTTACTTTTGTCGTCATCTACAGGGGCGTTGGTGCCATGGAGCTTGTGGCCATGGATGCCAAACTGAGAGGAATGTACATAGCTCGGCAACTCAGCTTTCACGGTGTGTCTTTCAAAGTCGAGGAAATCCCCTTGGAAAAGGACTTCATTAAAGTCTACAATTTGGCAGTTGAAATGGTGAGTGTTCCTATTTATATTTCTTGTAATTATTATCTTGATGGATGTGTGCAGCCTTCTCTACTCGACAGTCCTGTTTTTCTAATCTATTTTATATGAACTAAGTTGATCATCATAATATTAACTTTCGTACTAAGATGGTGTGGGCTTATGCTGTTTTTTTTCAAAAGTGTAAAGAATGTTTAGTTCATATCATGCTCAATTATAGATAAGAGATTTAAGAATCATTAAATACATTATTTTCAATACTATGTTCTGCACTGATGGCCTAAAAAGGGAAGTAGGCAATATATTAACACATTTTTCCCTGTCAAAATGGGGCGTACTTGTATTTGCATTATATCTCATTACTTGTAATATGTGAAAGATAATTTCTTTTTTTTTATTAAATGATAAAGATATTACCTTCTATTAGGCTCTGAAATACGATCGTACAAAGGTATATTCCTAAGTGTAAAAACATGAGAAAACAAACTGAGAAAAACTGATGTCAAAACTAATTTTTAGGCAAGTTTCCCCTGCTCACTTCGCAAAATTTAGATTTTTGGACATGAAAAGACTAATTTTCCCCACACATTCAGTGTAGAAAATTGGCATCGTTCATGCCTCTCAAATGCTCAGGATTAACACTCTCACTCAGTTTGTATAATTTTTTAAAAGCCTGACACTTTTGAAACCCCAAAATCACTTTATACATTTTTATCACAGCAATGGAATTTGCTTCTTATGCTTTAAATGAATTAGGCTTGAGGTGTGGTGTGTATCTTATGATGTAAGTCTTATGTGATTACTGTGACGGATCACATGAATTTAGTAGGTGGAATCTTGATTGGTCATTTGAGTGTTGTGAGTAGGAGGTATGGATTTTCGCTGTGTGTTAACTGAGTTTTGTGTTATGTGTATTTTCCAGTGGGTGGAAGCAAGAGAGATGTTCCAGCAGGCTGCAGAACTGATCCAGGCAGAGCACCGCATGAAGAAAAGCATGTGGGGGCAGTTCTGGTCAGCCCATCAACGTTTCTTCAAATATCTCTGCATCTCTTCCAAAGTCAACCACTGTGTAGATATTGCGCGCGAGGCTGTAAAGTTTGGAAAGGTTAGTCTGCTTAGTAATTTTACAATATTTTTTTTTACCGACGTCTGATCTCTGTGCCTCTGCTGGGATTTTGTGTCCTTCCAAGCCCGGGTTGGCTCCGCCGGGCAGGGTCAAAGTAGCCCACCTTTGAAATGACCTTATAGTGTGTTGCAAGAGGCGTAGAAAACAACACATCAGCATAAAATAAATTTTTTTTAAATTTTAAAAGGGGGGGGGGGGGGGTATTGACTTTCTTGGCTTTGTTAAATTTACCTTTTCTTGAAGACAGCTGTTTCCTGATGAACATATTTCTGAGGTTTTTCATTGTAAAATGTTTACTCCGTGCAATGTCCCTTGGATGTATTCTCGGATGGGCGCATGCCTGATTTGGTTGTGTAGCACACCAGTTCTTTGCCTTTTAAGAGCTGTTAGATCCCACAAGCTTCGTACATGCATTCATCAGACCCTTTATATTTGGAAATAAATATAAATTTTTCAAACTTAAAACATAGGTTTATATTAGTATCTTCATCACCAACTCCAAAATAAGAATTGAACTCCAGTCTCCTAACCATTACATCACAGACGCTTGTGGCATTCTGGTGTGGCCTGCGCCTTTTTTTTTTCGAACTGAAACTATTGTCCTTATCTATTCTCTGGCACTGAAATGACTGTACAGGGTCAATAGCACTGCAAAACCTCATTACAGCAAGCAAATGAAGATTGTTGTTGAGGGTGTTGGTTATGGTATTGCATTGTTTCAACAAGACATAAGAGATCTCATTCATAAAATACCATATTTTCTTTCAGTGTGTGGTCATCGGTCTTCAGTCGACTGGAGAAGCCAGGACGATGGAGCAGGTAGAGGAGGCAGGAGGAGATCTCACAGACTTTGTGTCCACAGCAAAGTAAGGACTGTTGTGTTTGCATCCGCTGTGTATGCCCTTTTTATGCTTGTGAGAGACTTTTGCGTATGTAAGAATTTATATTGAAGTGAGAGAAAGTTTGATCAGAAGAATAATAGGAGGGCTGGTTGCTTTTTGTGTGTGTGAAGAGGGTAAACTGCCAAGAGCAAAAATGTGTTGGGGATTTTCATGTTTTCTGGGTTTTTTTTCTCTAAACCATTATATCAAACAGATTGAATTCCTTTACTTATAGCTAAAACAGCCAAAGAAGCTGGCATTCCTGTAAAGAGATATACTTCTAACTTCTATTTAAAGTGTTGCTTTGGTTGTTATTTTAACCAGTATCAAACTGTAATTTAATTCCCCTTCTTCCCTCCTCTCTCAATCAGGGGCGTGTTTCAGTCACTGGTTGAGCGCCACTTCCCGGCCTCCACGCGAGGTCGAGCACTGGACATAATCAAACAAGTCAGCAACAGCCACATCAACAGGGACTCCCCCGACCCGTGGAGAAGGAAAAGAGAGAGAGGTTAGCTTTGGTTTGGTTTGGTTACTAGTTTACGTCCCCTGCAACACTGTAAAGTCATTTAAGAGACGGGCTACATCAACCCTGCCTGTCAGAGCAAACCCGGGCTGAGAGGGGAAAAAATCCTGGCAGAAAAAAAACGTAGATTGTCTGTATGCCAGGCAAAGAGCCAAACTATTACACCATAGTGCCAATGAAAGAGGTTAGTTGGCTTGCCCTTTTGAATGTGTGTATATAGTTATTTCAGTTTTGTTATGAAAAATTGAATTTGTGTATGTGAATTCATGGGTGAAGAAATATGTTAACAAACTACGTCTGTCTCTGTAGGCCCGCTCTGTGACCATGTTTGTCTTTTCTTGAAATAAGTCTATATTAATTGCTACGACTTCCACTCGTGCAGTATTAAGGGGCCAATATAAAGGCTCTCCACACCCTGGATACAGAAATAGGCTGCCATGGCTCTGTAACTTTTGAAGGGTGTATAATTTACAGGGTTAAAAGTTTTCCGGCTAAAGCCGGAAATCCGGCTTTTTAAAAATTTCAGGCTGCCCGCCGTCAACGAAAAATTTTTCGGCAGGGAAATCCGGCTGCTCTCTGTAAGCCGGAACTTTTTCCGGCGGTGAAAAATTCCCCGTGCTCCTGGTTCCGGTTATCGGGCAAAGATTGACGCGACACCGCCTTATTCATCCGGAATAACGCGCAAAGTATTCTTCCTTTCACTTTCTCTTTCTCTCCATTGTTGTTCTCCCCATCGTTGTCTCAACGTGCCGAGTGCGCTGTGAGGAATTTTTTGTTTAAAACTTATAGATCTAGATTTAATATAGTAATATTTCTTTATACATGACTGCGTTCCGATTTTGTGAATGATAGGCTAGATTTAGATCTACAATGGATCTTGATGTTCTCCTTCGCAAAGTAAAAGGCAATCCGACTCCTCCTCCTACTACTACTAGGCTAGCTAGGCTAATACAAGAAGAAGACGTTAGATCTAAATCTAGATTCTAGGTCTAGTGGTTAGTTAGAAAATGTGTTGAGAACAAATTTCGCTGGACGTGGTTAGAAGACAAAGATGCAAACGGACTATTGTTCT
>JAUKPP010281402.1:0-10646 GCA_032273245.1 Phyllaplysia taylori
GTAATGTTCGTAGTATGAGCGCTGCGCGTCACCACAACAAAATGTCCGCCAATACCTTCTAATGAGCCCACTCGCTTCCATGCACAGTGCACGGCGGTGCGGTCTCTAGTCATACTATTGTTCACCTCTCTGGATGTGACTTATCGTTCTGATCTCTCTCTACTACTCACTCAGGACATGTACTACATATAAATATTGGAGACATGAGTGCAATGGACTGGACCGTATCTGGAACAAGATAATATCTAGGCTACCAGAGACACCAGTCTCCCTTTTTCCCAATCAAGGGCAACAACTAGAGCAGCAATAATAAGTGACTTTGAAGGCAACAAAACAGTGTTAGTATATTATGTAGATAATTTATTTTCAGCACATAAAAACAAATTTAATATTAAAGATCTTTCCAATAAATCAACATGCACAGCTATATCACCCAAACAAAATGACAAAATCCCTCTTACGTGAAATAGAAACATGAATGCAAAATGAAACATATACATATTCAATAGTTAGTGACAAAGAGTCTCATATATAACATAATTACAAAAGTGTAGCCCATCATGTGTATACAGAAAAAAGCAAACTGACATATGATACACATGTACCGTACATCACAGACAGGTCATGTACATGGAAATTTAACTCTACTGACACATTTTACTATAGTTCACTTATCCTCAGACACCCATGAGAGTATTTCCACCCTGTAGTCTTTTATACATATATTTACGGTAAAACTTTGCTGAAATGAATCTTTGCAGTAAGTTTTCCAATTTGACATGAGGGAAGAGATCATTCGCAGACACATTTCCCGGTGTGTGTCCTTAAATTTTTGGCTCCTTAAAAATTGTATTTTTATATATATAAATTATAGGCCTCCTCATGGATGAAAGCAAGTTTATGGACCTTGAAATCAAAATTTTTAATGAATGAAAACCGTCAAAAAGACACCAGTGTGAATCTTAATGCTCAATATCTTATTGTTTCTTTTTCAGCTCTACGTCCGGCAGTTAAAAAATGGGTAGACTCCACTGCCGAAATGAAACATGGTGACTCAAAATTTATCACTCGAGAATGCCACACAAGCATTCCCTTTGCTGGTAAGCTAGGGCCTACGTCCTCATATTCCCTCAAACAGGCAGATAACCTGGCGGAATTTTCAAAAGCCGGCATATGCCTGGGAGCCCATGGGCCGATTGGCCTTCTCGGCTCATTGTGCAAACTGTGGTCAGCTACAAAGTACACAAATCAATAATAATTCTGAACAAGGAATACAATATTACAAATTTTAGTTCTATTACACATCCATAACTCATGACTAACTGATTGGTTAGATTGGGTTTTTGGTTCTAAGCCTAGTGTAAAACTGTAAGGCCATTTGAGAGGCGGGCTACTTCAACCCTGCCTGTCAGGGCCAATGAACGGACGCAAACACCAAGCAGAGAGACGGAGATGCTCGTCCAACATGGGGACTGAACTCCTGTCCTCTGCATGATAGCCAGCCATCATATTACAAGACAGACACCAGTTAACCAAATGAGACAAACACTTGCCACACAGTACAACAATGTCCAATGTTTGTGTCTCCCTTTTAGTTCAGTGAGTACGTCAAGAAATGCTGGGCAATGACAGATTACGAACAGGTGACCACTGGGTGTCCTTGAGCAAAACAAAACAATTCCTGCTCATGAGAGTGGTGCACAGGTTATGGTGTATGGGTAATTCTCAAGGATGCAAGAGGGTGTTGCAATAACGTGTTTTTCATGTCACTTATAAATTAAATGTGTTTTCTTTGTAGTATTTGATGCGTGAACATGTATACTGCACGAAGAGAAAATAATCACACAGCACAACCTCAATACAGAGTATACCATAATTTTAATGATAGATTTAAACTCCTTATCCATGTATACTGCATAAAAACTCTTGTTAACAAAATTTCGTCATGGGAATAAATATCAATATCATTTTCCTTTTCATGTCACACAAATTTTGACTCTGACTCATCATCATGACAATCAACAGATTCTTATATAAACCATAGCTTTCTATTTATAACCTAGACAGCACACTCTAATACAAAAAAACAACCCAAGGAATCAATGGGTGCCGTCATTACATTCTGGCCAAATGAAGGAAATCAAAACATGAAAATACGAAGAGCCACAAGTTAGGGAGTCGCACTATGATGGCAGCATCTACGCACAGAATGAGTTAAAAGCATGTATGGTCATTTGAGAGATAAGGACTTCCACTCTAACATACACTTACTAACAATAGGACAGGGGTTGGAGGCATGAAAACTTGGGAAAAAATCCTGGTGAATTCAAGACTTGAACCCAGACCTCTGTATTCATTATAGGTAGGCATACAACCACTTGAACACAAACATCCCCAAACAGACATCAAAGGATGGGGTTCAATCCCCAACAAAGATAGGCTGCCATTACTAAGACCTCAGAGTTGAGAGGAAACCATCTAGGCTGTAGATTAGTTGCCCCCGACAACCTTTTTGTGGTCGAGCACCACTTGAAAGATTCCTTCAGGCATCGCACACCACCTGATTCCAGGAAAACTCCATTTTATTTAAAAGAAATAAGAAGAAGATTTCGATACATACAATAAGTAATAAGACAGTAATAGTAAAGGAAAAAGAAAACAGTTGTCAGATTACCCTGCGTAAGGCAGTCAATAATTTTGTGAAGGAAAAGTATTAACTAAAAGTGCGGATGACCCCGGAAGTGCTCGCATACCGTACCACAGGTGGGGCAATAATGCCACAGACTAGATGTCTCCACTCTGAACTCGTTCAAATACTTCACCTGGTCCAGAGAGACGGAACTGTGAGAAAAAACAACACAGTGAGCAACAACAGAAGGCAAAGCAATACAAAACGAGCGCCCACACAGTAGAATGAATAAAAAATATAATACAGGTATTATCATCTACAATAAAGCCTGTCAGCTGAGAAGCCACCGGGTCTCAACAAGTTGACATTATTATAATTGTCTTCATGGTTCCCACTCATCAAACCACACATGATGCAAGTGCTCTCATACAATCTGATACAGAAAATAAACAAACAAACCATTCTGATATCATTCTATACTACATCATAATGCCAATAAGCTTTTCTTACCTATTTATCTTACAAATAGAATACTTAGCAGAATGCTTACAGAACCTTCTAAAAAAAAAGAAGAAAAAAAAAAGATAAAAATCTCAATAGTTCATTACTTTTAGTACTGTGACTTCTCTCTACGCTGACCATGGATCATATGTTTCTCTGATTTCTCCTTCAGGCCTTTGAGGATCCTGGCATCCATAACTACATGTGCATATACCTGCAGCAGTTTCATTAAATATTTTGTGCTTCACTTTTCTACTGGGCGAGCAATATCTAGACAGCGCTCAATATCTACACAGTGCTCAATATCTAGAAAGAGCTCAATACAGTGGATGCTGCTTAAACCGAAAGTGTCTAATCCGAAAATTGCGATAATCCGAAAGAAAACGAAATCCCGGAATTTTTTCCTTCTTTGTCTTTGTAACTAAACTCACGTTTAACCGAAAGGCTTCTGCTTCTAAACCGAAAAGAAGTTTGACGGTTTGGTCTTCAAATTCTGTTCAAACGGCCCCCCAAATGACGCAGATCATAACATTTTACAAGCGTCAAGGTTACGAAAGAGAAGATAGCGACGTAAGAATGCACACGTGTTGGTGGCGGGGCCGAGGGCATCACCGACGCACGGGTAGGCCTACCGCACTGTGTTTACTACACACGACACACACTGTGTAGTGTATGCTGTGTAGTGATAAACGGCACGCGAAGGCCCTAGATCCACATGTAAAGTCTTGTAAATCTTGCTTCGGTGGTTGTCTGAAATAGGCAGTCGCACAGTAGGTTTGATTTTACGCCTGGTGCCTATTGTCTCCGTGAATCTAAACACAAAGGAAAAAAAGGATGTGACCGAGTGAGAGAAGAAACAAGAGACGGGAAGAGAGAGAGAGAGAGAGAGAGAGGGGGGGGGGGTATAAATAGAGTAGAGGGTGCCGACGAGGTGTGCAGTAAAAAGTGGGAGTGAGAGAAAAAAGGATCACCGAAGTTTTCAAGCGTGAATATCGCGAAAGAGAAAAGTAACTCAAGAGAGCATGCATGATGATGGTGGGGACTAGAAAGGGATCGAAGGTAGATCTACGATGCTTTGGTAGAGGACGCAGCCTCTGATACACAGTGTGTATGACGTACAGGCGAGCGCGAACTGGCAAATGGGACAAACTACGAACGAGTAGGCCTGAGTCGTAACTTTTGTAAATTGTAAACCTTGCAACATCATTCTTTAGATTGGTAATCTCAGAATAGGTTGGTCTGTCGACATTGTTCTTGAGAAACGAAAGACAAAGAAAGATAAAACGATGTGATACGGTGTTACGACAAAGGGAGAGCAGGAAAGAGCGAGAGAGAAAGAAGAAGATAAGGGTAGTAGCGGGGGCTTGATGAGATGCGGGGAAGGAAACAAGGGAGAGTGGAAGGAAAAAAAGCTGAACAAAAAGAGAGAGAGAGGGGGGGGGGAGAGATAGACAGAAGGAGGAAGAAAAAGAGAGAGAAAGAAAGACAAACTGCGTGGTGTGTTTCATGACGTCACTGGCACTGTTCTCTTTCTACTGCCACGACAAGCGCAGAGCACAGTGCAAGCCTACTACAACTACTATTATGAGCGGCCCAGAAATTACAAGTCATACTCGTCATACCCTTGCATTTATTCTGTGTGTATGTTAGGCAATTTAAGCAAGTGTCCTCATAATTCCGAAAAGAAAGCGCTATGAGCAAATTTTACGACACATCCCAGAAAATTTTTCGATATTAGGTTCCTACTAAGTATTCTGTTCTGTGCTTCCCTGAGCAGGCTTACTCTAAACCGAAAAGTCGTCGAAAGAATTCAGTCGGTCCCGCTGATTTCGGTTTAAGCAGCATCCACTGTATTTCTGCAAGACTTGGCAAATCCTCTCATGGTGTATTTTTGGCCCCTGTGTCTGTCATATCATTGTAACAATACAGTCTTTACAAATGCGGACACATCACAACCAATGTGTATTGATAATCCAGAAGGCGTACTTCATTGAGAATGATAATGCAAGTAATGGAAACAAAAATTTACAACTGCAAATTATGCCATCAACAGCACAATGAGAATACAACCATCAATGCAACAAAATAGTTCCAAGGCCAGTAAGACAGAAAACGTAGCAATTTGCTGGATACGTCAACACTACAATAATTATAAATGGGTTAAGACTGGTCCCTGCATCATGCTTGAGCGGCTTGTGACCACTTCCTAAAATGACAATGACGTATCTCTTTAGTTCAAAATTAGTTGTTTTTAGAGGCGCCAGCACCTTTGGCTGTTCTAGCCTAATGACGTATCTCGCTGAGCCAGTTCATCTCTAAAACTTATAAATAAGAACTCTAAACAAAAGCGAAGCACTAAAAATCTCACGGCACACAAGATGTGTCCTCATCAACTTAAAACTTAAAAAAGGATTTTTACAAAATTAGACTTCACTCTGAATCTGGTGTTTACCCCTTGCGCCTGTCTACCCCACAGACGGCCATGTTTGAGTATAAATCATGATAATGTTATATGAGAACAGGTCATCAATGCCAACTGCACTCACAATAAAAGGGTTAATACATTGTCCATGTCTATGATCTCAGGAGTTAATAAACAACAGAAAATACACTTCCCATCACCTAAATGTAACAACTAAAGAAATAATATAATACAATGTTTTAGTTGTTACAATAAAAGGTTCGTTGTATAAAGGATGATATCAATGAGTATTTAGTCCAAACTTGGCACTCAATCGATCAGCAATCTAGCGTTGAAAAAAAATAGAATAAAAATGGACAGTTTAAAATGATGCTGCCCTGCAGCAAATTAACCCAATTCTAAAATTTACATCAAAACAAAAGTAAAAGGACAGACCTGGACGGACACAATGTTGAATTTTGACTACCATTGGCGACATCACCATTCATATTACACACATCTCAGCTGCATGTCACATTGCTTCCCTCTGTCCTACTTCATAGAACAGCGATTAGTCATTATCCATATCCGGCAAACATACAACACTTAAAACTTGGCACTTTAGTTAGTTAAAGGTTATCTATCTACAGAGGCACCAGCTCCTTTTGCTGTTCTAGTCTAACTCTTGGCACCTAGATAAACAAACAACCCAAGGTTAAAAGCCCTAACATTAATACTGTGAATGTCGTGTCTACACGTTGTCTGTGTGGTTCAAAGTAAATTCTGTGTGGAGGGCGAGTCCTTTTCCACATACACTGTAAACCGCAATAGCAACACCCTGCCCATGGACAACTTTTCAACTTTTGCTTTGTTACTTTCCATGGAATCTTACAAGTCGTTTAGGGCATTATATTGAACATTCCAATTGCATTTTCTATTCTCACATGAAAGTTATCGTAGATAGTGAGTTGACAGACCAATGCAACTTAGAATAGTTTTCCAAGCCAAGATGATTTGAAATAAAAATTCAGAGTCCAAAAAAATATGATAATGCTCATCCCCTGTGGTCCCTTAACCATTGACCTTTGTCCCAATGAACTGTTCACCAGCCGGTTTGATTTGCTGAACAAGAAAAATATAGAAAGGTTAAAAAACTCCACATTACCCACTCACAACAGGAAAGAAACAGAACAAGACTTTGAGACCCTATTTTGTCAGTTAGCTCCAATGTCTGCTGGCATTCAAGGTTACAAAATAAACCCTTTCAGACATGCACGATAAAAATTATTTATATTATTTCGTGATCAATTCTACGAATGCTATTGCACTTCTCTTTAGATACATCCCATTTTTTCCACCACCCATTACAAACAATCACAGACCTAAGTAAAAACTAAATGGTTGACCATCCATTGACATCAACAACATCAGACATATGGTAACTTGCTGTACCCAGCCCTAGAAATGGAGGACACGAGTAAAAATGGTAAATCTCAGACAAAGCCAGAATTGGAACAACAGGCAACCAACATTCAGACCAGTCATTTGTGCAAGTTTCTATCATGGGTTGAGTCAGAAAAATTAAATGCAATTTGATGCAGGAATCTTACAAGTACACGGCAAAAGACATATTTTTCACTGCAAAAGATTTTGATATCTGTCAAATGCATCAACTAAAAAAGCTCACGTTTGTCTTCAAACCATAGGGAAACAAGAAAGATTATGAGAAAATATCCCATCATCCAAGTCCGAGCTTTATCCATGACTAATTCATTCAACTGCAGAAATTACCAAACTCGTCATCTCCCCTTCTCTTCTAGCACAAGATGATCAGTTTTGCTATTCCTCAAGTGGCACGAACCGCCTGTGTTAACATGTTAGCCACAAGATTAAAAATCCCGAAACAAAAATTCCAAGAGGAAATTACGTCAAGACTTCCTTTGAGAAATCATTCAGTCCATCTCAACTTTCTCTCACGACAAAAGTCCTAAGACTTGTTTCCAATACACAAAGATGAACCAATCTTATCCCTGCAGTTTTCTATTGTTGATTTGCTCAAACAGGCAGTCGATACTTTCTTCATCCTGTCAGCAACAAAACTGCAACCTCTCATTACGATAGCGGGGAAATGGGAGATTTACAGCAGAGTCACTTCAACTTCGAAATACTTTTATGCTTTATTCTAAGAGAAAAGTGTCTATGAAAAAGGAAGAAAACCTTTGCAAAAGCCTAGCTCCATCAGCTTTAGGTACCAGTAACTAGGAGTCCCTTCGTGAGTAGATGACATGCAAGTCTTTTGATGATATTCACTCGTGTCCTTGTATGTTTGCACATTAAGGAGACAAAAACCTTCTGAGTCAATCTTCTTCTTCTTCGTCGAAATTCATCTAGATGGCAACATTTGACGACATCATTAACAAGGCCATAATCAACCTGACGAAAAATACCTCCTATTCACAATGCCCAATGAATTCAGGGCCGATTCCAATTTTTCATTTAAGACGTAAGCTTCAATTTGAGTACAGTGAGAGAAAGTATAGTAGTGGTCCCACTAGAGCAAGGTTCCTGTCACCAAAGACGATATCGATTTGAGACAGACTTGAGGTGCTCAGAGAACCACATATCTATGCATGTTTGGGAGACATTGTCAGCACAATCCTATCCTCATTCAAAACTCTGAAGCAAATACCTGACCTCGATTCACTGGTCCAAAGGCAAATGCCTGATATGGAAAACTCTGGAGAAAGGACAAGATGGCACAGTTTGGTTTTACACCCCTTGTGACACTGTCAAGTTATTTTACAGGTGAGTTACTTAGGCTAAGCCTGTCAGGGCCAATCCAGGCTGACAGAGTCATATCATATGGTGTAATGGTTAGTCTTCAACTTGTCTACAGAAGATGGTGAGTATGAGTCGCACATGAGAAAGATTCTTCAATTGAGTATCTTGTCTTTCGGTCTCAGCTCGAATTGGCCCTGAGCAGCATGGTGGAAGTAGCTCACGTCTTCAATAACTTTAAGTAGTAAGAGGGGTATATAATAAACAACAAGTGCACATAGTCACGGCCAGCAGTCTGTATCAAACAATGTCAGTGAATCACTTTGCAAATTTCACATACACTTCTATACACATTATGTATCTCACAAGATATAGTTTGGTCACAAAATGCAGGAAGAAGACTAGAGAAAAAGATCACTCACTAGTCACAAGATGAAACAGTGCGGACTGATGCTGTAGTCACAGCGTAAGCTGACCAGAACGTATGATCCATCCTTGACGTGAGGGGTGGGGGGAGAGGTGGGGCGTTTTACAGAACAAGAAGAGTATTTATACAGATACTTTTCAATCATTAAAATGCAGCCTCTTTCTTCGGCCAGTTTTCACTTAGATTTTCACCCAAGACAATGAAACAGTTACACAATGGGTGTGATGATCTTGTCAGAGCAATAGGCTTCAAACAGTCACTGACAAGCCAATAGTTTTACGTACATAAAAAGTTTTAAACCAATACCACATATCAAAACCCATTTTTTTTTTTGTACTGCAGTCCATAGGATTAAAAGTTCATGACATCAAGTAGAATGGCGTAAAGCAATGACTGGTCTCTTTACACAGCAGTAGGATATGTCCGGAGGATCAGCTTTTCTAAACAAAAATTCAAAAAGATGCAAGGAAAAAAAGAGGAAGCAGAGGCAGGAATGTGCCACCAGATTCCAATACAGTAGTCTCCTCTCATGGGCATGGCCCTTGGAAATTGAAAAATCACGACTCTAAGCAAAACCTTATACTGCATAAGCAAAGTCCACTTTAGAACAAGTAAGGTTACAGCTTACTATATAAGCTATATCCACTTTGGTGCATGTAACATTAAACTATATAAGCAAAGCTCACTTTTGGGCTAGTAACGTTAAAACCTACATAAGCAAAGTTCACTTTAGGGCACTGTGTGTCAAGTGGAACAGAGTAAAACTGGTGATGTAAAAGTCGATATGTGTACCAGCAAACAGCTGAAGACAAGGAAATACCCTTCATTCAAGCTCCACTGCCGAGTCATCAGCCAGCAAGACCAGGCAGGATACAGTTTTGGGAATGCCCTTGCTGTGCTTACACTTTCAGGTGCATCACTTGACCAACATCCATAGGGTCATTCTACATTTGCCAAGTCATGTTCTATTCTTCCATGAAAACAAGCACAAAAGCAATCTCATTTGATAAACATTTGGGACCTTCCTTGTACACAACCTTGCTGCACTTAGAAACTTTCTAGACATGAGGTTTTTTAAAGGAGTATTGCTAGTAGCTAGTGGAATATGACTCTTGGATCTTAATGAAACAAGTGACTCAAATTGCCCCAAGTTGAGCAAATGTGGAATGACCTTCAGGACATGATAGTCAACAAAAGTTCCATGAATGACATATAAGAGAGGAGAAATACAATGCAAGCCAACAACACGAATACATCAACGCGTGTACCAGCCAACATCTGAGATCCCAAATTGACTACACAGAACCAGCAGTAATAAATAACAACAAATTCACAGGTTAAACAACGTTGATCCATCAGGAAACGATTCTCCTGCCAGTACCAAATACAGTGTAGACGACCCAGCCGAACATGCAGACGACGGCCGTCTGACCAAACACGGCGTTCCAGCTCTTGGTGGTCTCCAAGATGTGGCCGGCGATGTAGACGCCAACAAAACCTGGGATTGCCCCGGCCATGTTCATTATACCTGTGACAGGAGAGAAAGGACAGAGAACACATAATGACAAGCTATTGGAAAGGACAGAGAACACATAATGACAATCTTTTGATACACAGAAATAAAGATGTTTCAGGTGATGCGAAAAAATGCCATAACTATTTGAGCTATACACCAACCATCTAAAATCTAAATGCAAGGTGAGTTTTCTGGTTCAAAACTTTTTTCATGCCTAACAGACAGAATTTCTCTACCAACCTAAACAGCTTGCAGTACCAAAGACTAGTCTAGACATCCATGTCTTTGGTCAGTGTTTTCATTCTGCATAAATCCAAAATACAGGGTGTTTTTTTTATATTGATCGATTCTAAACTTGAATAACTCGAAAACGGTAAGAGATAAAAGTAAACGG